>JAADWA010000912.1:0-12265 GCA_023335935.1 Pythium phragmiticola
GTCAACAAGACGTTGGCCGACACGATCTGCGTGCCTTCCATGTTGAGGTACTGCTGGAGCACGGGGTAGACGGTCGCCGGAAGCGTGCCGTAGACCATGCCGACACCAACGTACTGGATGAGCACGCCGATGTAGTCCTTGCTCCAAATGTCGGGGCGACCGCCTGCGCGAAGGGCACCGCCCTCGAGGTCGTCAATGGGGGTCTTGGCATCGACGTAGTCACCGTCCTTGGCCTTGGTGGTGGACGACACGTACGAGACACGCTCGACGAGGTCGTGCGTGGCAGGCGCGACCATGGTGGTTTGTCTTGGACTCTTGGGTTGTCGCTAGAGTGCTGGACCGCAGAATGAAGAATGAGAAGAATAGCGGACGCCCTGGACCCCCGACACAGGAGGCGACTGACAGAGCCCCAACGGAGCTGATGACTGAGTACTAGTGTATGTGGGAGTTTGACCCCGTATAGACCATCTGTCAGCGGCAAAGCGTATGTTGCTTCTGGAGGTGTCAGGTGAGACTCTCGCCCATCGTCCCCCAAAAAATGCTGCCGTCAGAGAGGATAGCGGAGCATACACTATCACAGAAGATGATTCTTTGGGCTGCCTCTTGATGGAGGACTTACAGTGTCTGCATCACGCATCTCTAATAGAAAATAAGAGGTTCTTCATTTTCCCAGGGCACGCTGTTTGGTCAAACTCAACGAACGCAGTGGAGGGATGTGATGCTCATCTCAGTCTTTTATCCACAATCCTGTATAACGGACTCTGGTCCAGAGACTGAGGATTGTGGATGAAAGAGAGAAGAATGAAGAGAGTGGTAGGCAGTCGCGATGCGAGCATGTGTACAGTACTGTACAGGTAGGTACCGGGCTTGCTATGGCCGTGCGCTTTGGTGTCCGGCCGCTATTCTTCAGATATCCAAGAGGCAATATAATGTACATCAAATGCACACGCGTATCGCCGAGAATAAACAGTATGGAATGAACTTAGAGTTAGAATACTAGATAGTGTGTAAACAGCTCATACAGTACACTGTATTCGCCTTGGCTTGCCGACGGTTAATCTTGATGGAACCGCGGAGCCACTTCTTTTTAATCCGCCTCACATGTGATTAGAGTTTAATTGCCGAATAGAGACAGGCCATGCTACGTCTAACCTATATAAACCGATACCCGTCGTGAAACGTTTCAGGAAGGTCTTTATGTAATAATCGTTTGACACAGAAAGAACCTTCAATAAAGTATATCACGTTCCATAGAGAGAGATTAATCACTGTAGCCTGCAAAACATCTGGACAATGAATGTTTTAGAATCAATCTGCATGAATTGTTCCTACCACACAGTACAACAGAGCACTGTGCTACATGCTCCGGACCTATTTCGTACGAGAATCGGAGATTGGAGAGCGAACGGTTAATCTCGTTCCAATCTTCTTTCCGACGATTCTTCCTTTTGTGGTTCTTTTCGTATCATCATTCTATTCTAGCGGTCCAAAGGGACGAGACTCAGAATGGACTTCAATCTCACAATCAGTCGCCATTAATCCCCTCATCGTGGATGGGCAATGGAGAAATAAAAGAGACGATACCGAACAGCTCCATCGCACAGAGACGGGCATGCTCAGTGGTGTACCGTACAGTGGGGTGTGTATTTATAAAAAATCGCAATTCGGAGATGGTGAGTCCAACATGGTTCATCAGAGTGGGCCTGGGGGCCCTCAACCTAAGGAGAGACCCTGACAGGCCCTGCCAGGGTCTCTCCTTGGGTTGAGGCAGTACAGTAGCGTCGACAAGGTCGTTCCATGAGTCGACGCTACTGTACTGATTCCTCTTCATCAGCGACTGACCGTACTGTAGTGCAGCCAGGCGCCTGACCGATGCCGACAAGTTGTCAGTTCCACCAAAAACGGGGGCCGCTACTACATGAGCTGTCCATTATATTCAAACTTTACCCCGGCCGCTGTTCAAAGTGCTGGATTGAATCACCAGAGAATCACCAGTCTGTTGTACCGTGGACAAAACCACCAATTGGAGGCAACTTGAGTAAAATCCACAGTACAGTGTAGAGTACATTGTTGTGTACAGTATGTGCCCCACCGTGTGGAATTCACATATTCACATACACTACAGTAGTCCCCGTTTTCAAACACGGCTCCCACCGGCCAGTGGAGATTAAATCTAAAAACCCAAGACTAAAAATGAAAGTGGCAGCAGTTGAGGCTTGTCGTCCCGATCAGAAAGCTTGGAAGAGCCCATCCACTGGATTTCCTGGTTAACCCCTCATTCTCTGACAGTTAAGAGACCCTGGACCAAAGGTACAGTACACAATAACACCAAACTTTGTTGCCCAGTGCTCGCCGTGCCTGCCCCAACAGTACAGTCAATTCAACTACAGTAAAGACGTTTGGGTGGTCGTCGACGAGACGCCCTTGCTCGCCAGTCACTGACAGGCTGCCGGGGCGTGGCGGTCACGCCCTGTCCAGGACAGAGCCCTGTCGACAACAGTGTCGTGGCGGTGGCTGATTAGCTCATAGAAAAAGAAGAATAGAATGCTCCGATACCGTGTACTGTATGCCAGCTGCGCGGACACTCTTTGATGCCGCATCAAGATGAGTGGTAAACGCGTCTGATATATGCTCACTGTCAGTACAGTGCGACATAGTACCGTACACTGTGCACCAGCCCTCAGGGACAGTGTACAGTGATTCTTCCGTTGTGACAATGTTTGAAACATTATATTCTGTCCCGTCTGCCGTGCCTGTTGACCCTACCAATGTAGTTTCGGTCTGTTGGAACCTTCATAAACCTGTCGGACGAGCCATTTTTTCGAAGTGAACCCAATTGCTACAACGGAAGAACCACTGTACATTCGACTTTTGCCTTCTCAAGATTGAACGGCCCACTGGGGCCTTTTGGCGCCAGCCTGGCGCCTAGGGGCAGGGGTCCTCGCCTCAACCCAAGCGCTCGAGATAGTACAGTGTACTATCTCAGAAGTACGGTACAGACACCCTTCACCAGGGCGGGTAGTTTTGCGGAGTCGGCAACCGAATGCAGTGCGCATGGATATGGTGCAGTACTGTACAGTACAGTAGTGCTTTACAGTGAAAACTGTTGCACTTGAGCTGGAATCACAAATCAACGCGACTGATACTTCAACAGTGTACTGTACGTACAGTACTGTACTGGCGAGACGAAGACAAAAATACAGCGAAAAGTACCAAAAATACAGAGGGTAGTTCAGCACTCCCTCGGGCCCCGAAGCGAAGCGGAGGGCGCTAGTCCCCGAGCGCTCTATCGCAGTGGAGCGGGCGCGAGTGAGAAGGCCCGGAGCGATAGCTCCGAAACGGTCACTAAGATTTGATTTCGCCCATAAAGTGACGGGACAGATTCTGTACTTTTCCTGTGGTTTTGGTCATGTTCTCTGGATTTTTGTTACAGTCTCTGTAGTACAGACTGTACTGGCGCTGTGATGATCACAGTGTGATCGCAGCTGCCATCAATTAAAGGCCCCATAGCACTGTACACAGTGACACTGTCCATGCGTACTGTAGGACTGTAGGACTGTAGCCTACAGTGTAGGTGCTGATATGGGCGGCTACAGGACTGGAAGAAGGCTGGCCGAGAGAGACGCCCAGGCGACGATGTACATGCAGTGTAGATGTACGTAAGAGTTCACCCAAGGCGACGCCATCCTGCGAAAGGTTCGACTTCCTATTCAATCGCATTGTGGGCAAGTGTCGCCGACACACCAGGAGAGTACTGGTGTGAACCTCACCCATTACGACGCTCCAAGCTATGTAGAAGAGATAGGTTGAGCCGCGTGTCCGCCGTCAATGACAAAGCGTGGACAAACAGAGAACGCAAAGACTCTCGGCTGTCTCAGACGATACAGCAGCAATGCAGTCCACACTCCGCTGAGAGAGGAGGGAACTGCCCTTTCGCAGATCGACCTGTAGCTTGAGAAAGCCATCGACACGGACTCGGCGGTCTTTGGATCCGCACGACGCGCTGTGCGACTGCGCCACTTCCACTGCAACCGCGAGTCAAACACCACACAGCTGCCAAGGGATCGTTGTCGAGATCTGGCCACGTTTAGGACCGCACTGAGACCGTCCAGCGCGCTGTCAGCACTCCTCAGCCGGAATGTCACTCCGCTTCAGCTAGTCACTATGGGGGAGCTCTTCGGATCAGATCTGATATATTCCCAGTACACAGGGTTTCCCTCTGTACAAGCATCCGATTTAACGAACGGTGACGGAAGGAGACCATTTTCAAGTACTCAATGCCGGGCGACAAAGCGTCCGGGGCGGCGCTGCTCGCGCTGCTACGTACGCAGGACGATGCAACGAGTCAGATCGCGACGTACCTCTCTCTCTCGGATCTCTTCCAGGCCGTGCTGAGCTGCCGCGTGGCCGCGCACTCGGCACTGCGGCGTCACGTGCATCGCGCGACGCGGCTGCTCATACCGCCCGATGAGCCGCGTGCGCGTTCGCTGATCACGAATATGGACACGACCGCACGCAATAGCATTCGCCACATTGAAGCAGCCGACATGCATACGTTGGAGCTGCTCGCGGGTGAAGTAGAGGCAGTCCAGTCGCTGCGCTTGTGCCATCACAAGTATCTGCTGCGGCACGCACCGTGGCTCGAGCTTTCTGGACTGCGTGCGTTCCCACAGCTCGTGAAGCTCGACCTTTCCGGGCTCTCTGAGCTGGACGATATCACGGGCGTCGAGTCGCTGGCGTCGTCTCTGCAGCAGCTCGACGTCTCCAACACGAGTGTCGGAGATTTGACGCCGCTTTACATGTGTACACAACTGCGGGAGCTCAATGTGGACGGCACGCTCGTCGACTCTCTCGCGCCGCTTGGGATGATGGACAAGCTTCACTCGCTCAACCTCAGCTACACACGTCACTTGGAGAATCTCAAGCCGCTACGGGCTCTGCTGCGTCTCAAGAAACTCGTACTCAACCGCAAGTCGATCGTGCGGCTCGCGGCGCTCCTGCCTCTCGCCGAGCAGCTCCAGTACCTCGAGATCGCCGACGCGAACGTCCAGTCGATTGCGGTTCCTCAACGTGAAGCGTTTATCAGCGCACTGACCAACGTCGAGCATCTCGACCTGTCGTGGTCTCGCTTTCTCACGAAGCTCGATGCGATCCGGCACCTCACGAACCTCCGCGTCCTCAATCTGTCGGGCGAAAAGTACGCCGATCTCTCTCCGCTCGCGTCCGTGCCAACGATCGAAGAGCTCTACATCAAGCAAGACGTCGACGTTGATCTCTCCGCAGTGGCTTCGCTCCACAGGCTGCGCAAGCTCTTCATCTACGGCTTTCGCCCGCACACACAAACGGTCGACTTTCTCGGCGATCTCCCGAACCTGCTCGATCTCAACGTCTCGTCGCTTTTCCGCTTGGGCATGCCTCGCCTCGCCACCTTGCAGTCACTTGGCGTGTCGGTACTGTCGTATTCAGAGTATTTCAAGTACCCGCAGGCGCCCCAGCTCAGAGAGCTACGCGTTTCGTCTCGCGTCGACGTGAACCAGTTTCTCGCGCGCTTCTCCAACCTCCGCACCTTACAGCTAGAGGACATTGACGGTGTGGGGCTCCACTCGCTCGCGCAATTTACGCAGCTCGACACGCTCAGGCTTGGCCGCATGGGCACGGCGAGTCACCCGACGCCTGAAGATCATGCATTCCTGAGACCGCTCACACAGCTGCGGAGACTGAGTGTCCACTGGACCACCCTCTCGGATCTCTTTGTGCTCACGGGCATGAAGCAGCTCGAGGAACTCTCGCTCGACGGCACGTCCGTCAAAGATGTGTGGCACCTCACGGCGCTGGATGCACTGCGTGTGCTGAGCCTGGACAATACCAAAGTCCGCACCGTGCAAGAGCTCACGGCTCTCCCCAGACTGCGCAAGATCACGCTGCCCAAGAACGCGAGCTGTGCGCCATTGCTGGACGTGTTCCACGCCGGCACGGCGCTCGAGCAGCTCACGGACGTGTGCCACCCCGTGCAGAACTGCCTCTGGGGCCAGCACCGCAATGCCGCGTGAGGAAGGTCTGTTGTCCAGGATTGTAATTCTGGCGATAGATTGCATGGGTATCTGCAAATACCGTTTTTCCAATTGGAGCTCCTCATCCTTCTCATCGCCCAGTCCCACGTGATCTCTTCGGTGGGGTCTCACAAGAGCAACGTGCACGCGCGAGATGGCGACACCAGCGGCTCCCCGCACGCACGCCGGTCGCAATCGAGGCCGTGGTGGTCGTGGTGGTCGTGGTCGAGGTGGCGCATGGTCTCACCAACACCACTCGCGACCGCATCACGCTGGACTGCTGGTCAGCGGCGGAGGTCGTAGCGACGCGGCTGCCCACCAACGCGCCGAGCAGAGAGCCGTGCTGGAGCGCACGGTCCGCAAGTTTTGCCACGGCCTCTATGGCTGCGTTCGCCAGGAGACTGCAACGCAGGCAGTGCAAGGAGATCGCGAGTGGCTCGTTCTGACGCTCCATGAGGATCCATCAGCACAGCAGGGCGACGCGAACGAAGCGTGGCGACGCATACGCGAAAAACTCGAGGCCGTGAGTGTGCTCAGCGCCGTGGCATGTACTGAGCATTGCGCGTGGCGTCGGAACGAGTCGTTCTGGCGCCGGTTCACGCAGCTGCCAGATCGGACGGCGCGACCACAGCGACCAGTCGATTCTCTTGCCGTGCCACGCGACGATATGGCCATGCCACGCTTCAAGCTCGACTTTTCCTTTGCCACCGTCACAGACGACGTCGTTTCACTGCTTAGTCACGTGCTGATGGGCAGCGAGAAGGCGATGCGCCACAGCTTCAAGCTCGCCATGGCAACGCTGGCCACCGTCCCTACGTATACACGGCGTGCTGCCACGGTTCCTATCGCACTGCGGTTTGCGCGGTGCCACTGGTGTGGGGACGATACCGTCAAGAGACTGGTCGCGGTGATTGAGACCGTGAACCACGCGAGACAGCGGCGCCATCGTGAAGTCAGCAATGCACCGAACCGCGTCATGTACTACCAGATCGTCGAGCTCGATCTCAGCAACGTACGACTTTCGGAGTCGGATCTGGACCACCTACGGCTACTGTCCGTAACGGTAGGTGGTGCTGGCTTTCGTCTCGTGCTGGACAACTCGATCACTGCGTCGACGGATGGCATTCTACCCTTCGGCTCGCTCGTATCAAGCTGGTTTGATCCTCAGTCGCCGACGAGCGCCGAGAAGGAGTCGGCATCGGAGCTGCCCATGCACGCGAGTGTACCCGGAGTGACAAGCGTCAGCCTGCATGGGAGTGCACTCTCAGCCAACCACGTCGCGTCGCTTTTCTCGGTGATCCAGTCGACCGGGCCACGAGGCAGTGCGAGCCAGCAAGTACTGCTTCGACGCGCGTTCCAGTACTGTGATCCGACTGTGGCCTGGGCCTGGGTCGCGTTTGCCGTGTGGTCTCGTGGCACGTGTAGCCGACTCGCGTCGCTCGATGTATCGGGAAATGTGCTCCGTCTCGAGGACGCTGCGGTCGTCCGCCACGTGGTGGCAGCGAATGACGGCGCCACGAGAGCACGACTGCTGTACCGCCTGACAAGCGAATTACCCGCGGCAAAACCATCTCACCATCAGGTGAAGAAGACCAGCAAGCAGAGACGCAGAAGTCAGCGGTCCAGCAGAGCATCGGAACCCTCGGAGCGACCCCAAGACGACCTGCGCTCGCCTCCTCCATGGATTTGCCTGCAAGTCGGTACCAAGCTGACGCTCACGACGGGTGACAAGGCCGTGCAACTGGTTCTGACGTCACCATCGGTCGTGCGTGTGGTGGACATGAGATCGGCGCACGATGCAGTCGTTCTCCTGCCTGGCCACGGCTTTCTCCAAGTTGACGTGACCACTGCCCCGGCGGAGCTTCGAGAAACAGAGGAAACGCCTCACGACGACCACCACCACTACCTGCAAGAGCTCAAACTCAACTCGATGGTCGTGCCCGACGATACGCAACAGCCTGACGCTGTTTTCGACGCGCTCTTCTCGACACTGTCGCTCTCGGCGCTTACGACACTCGAGCTGAATCGGAATCCACTGGGTCAAAACACTCTCCGTGCGATCCTCTCTGCCTGCCCCTCGCTACGGTCACTGAGTCTCGAAGATTGTGAGCTTCAGTCCATTCGTGCGATCATTGACGCGTACGCCGCTGGCGTCTGCCGGCTCGAATCGCTCGATCTCACTGAGAACGCCATTGGCGACCGCGACATCGTCGATCTCTGTCGGCTCATCACGCGTGGTGCAGCCTCCCGCCTTCAGGTGCTGCGCCTCCACCAGAACCCTATCACGCACCGAGGCATCCACGCACTGAGCGTCGCGGTTCGCGAGAGCCCTCACGCGCTCGTCGAGCTCTTGCTCGACAAGGCGCAAGATCCCGATGCGCACTTTCGCGCCGTGTTTTATCCGCTCCACGGCCAGTTTCTGGGCGTCGAGTCGCTCTCGGACGCCCACCGACGCGAGTTCCACGACGCCCTCGCGCGTCGTTTGCAGAGGACCGCACTCGAGCCGTCGATCGTGGACCGTATCTACGCCTACGCGGCCTCAAGTCTTCATCGCCGTATTGTCTGGATGTGAGGGAGCTGCTGAGATGTATGGTCAAAAGTATCCCTCATGTCGGAATGATGGGTTCACAAATCTTATTCACGCTGATGAAGAAATTCTGACACGACCACTTTTTGGAATCTCATTGGATACAGTGTACACGTCACGTTGGTCTCGCTGGTCATGGGCGGTTCCGTCAGGTCCCGGGTTCCCAGAATCCGGATTCCAGGGAACGCCCTCACTTTCCGATCTTCGCAACCGACTTGAGAACCATGTCAGGCGACAAGAACACGAGCGAGCAAGCCCACACGCCGTCCGCCAATTCGGCGCCGCTGTTCCATCCGCAGATCCCACGGATCGAGCCGTCAGATCTCGCCGACGTACTGCGTACACAACGTAAAACAGCAAGCGCCCCGTCATTGTGGACGTGCGCGACGCCGGCACGACGGGCGGTTTTATCCGCGGCGCCGTCAACGTCCCGAAAACCGACTTGGACGACGCCGCCAAGGTCGACGCGCTGATCGCAAAGATCAAGGACGAGCCCGAGAGCATGTTCCACTGCCAGCACAGCCAGCAGCGTGGGCCAGGCGCAGCGTTCCAGTTTCTCCAGCGGCTGGACGCCGCACTAAAGTCGAGCGACGCCAAGCCCTAGGTGCGCGTGCTGCGTGGCGGCTGCCACGAGTTCTCGCTCCAGTTTGGCGACGACGAGGCCCTCGTGGACCCTCGCCCTCTTGGCTGATTACGTACGTAGTCAGGGTCTCACAAGGCTCTCCATTCTTACTTCATCTGAAATCCCTACCATACTAAAATAAAAACAACCACACTCGGAGGAATCTTTCTCCTTCAAAACATCGCCGCGTCGGCGCCGTTCAGATCAGCGTGCTGCTGCTGTGGGGCCTGGGGCATCGGGTGGTCTACCTGTGCGAACAGTGCGCCGTTCGTCGTGCGGAACGCCTGCTCGCTCGAGAGGCCGCCGCCCGCTGCGGGCACGGGACTCGGGCCACTGGCCTGGTCGTCAAAGCGGCCAAAGTGGACGCTCCAGTCGCCGTGGACATTGAAATACTTTTTGAGCCACGAGTGCTTGAGCACGGCCGCCGTGTTGCCGCCGACGCGCACGGGGCGCAGGCTCTCGAAGAACCGCTTGCCGTCCAAGTGGTACCCGTGCGGGAGCCCCGGGATCGTGCCCAAGTACGTCGCGACGTGGCCATAGTCTTCTTCGTGGTACCCGCTCTCGAGATGCGGCACCTTGAAGCACCGGTACGTGATGCTGTAGAACTTGGCGAGCCCGACCATCTCAGCGTACCCCGTGTTCTTGACCTCGAGCAGCGTGCGCGAGACTTCGCGCGGTTCGCCAAAGCCGATCTGGCGGCAAATGCGTTTAAAGTCTTCCACGTACAGCGCGCCGCCAATGCATTCACTGTGGAGCACGTCGTGCTTGCGGACCGACTCGGGCAGGCGGCGGGTCGCAAAGACGTCCGAGAACTGAAACTCGCCGCCGGGGCGCAGCACGCGCAAGACTTCCTTAAGCACGAGTTCCTTATTGGGCGAGAGGTTGAGCACGGCGTTGGAAATGACGAGATCGATACTGCGGCCGGCAATGCCCGCCTTGTCGAGGTACTCAATGTGGCCCTCAATGAACCGGAGATTCGGCTGGCGGTACCCGAGCGGCGACGTAAACTCTTCAATGTTGCGCTCGGCGACCTGGATTTGCTCGGGCGTGAGGTCAATGCCCAGTACGTACCCGCGCGCGCCGACCAGCGCCGACGCGACGTACGCGTCGCGACCGCTGCCACAGCCCAGATCCAGTACGCGCATGCCTTCAATGCCCAGCGGCAGCGGATTGCCGACGCCAAAGTAGCGGCTCGTGACCTCTTCGGGCACTTTCGACAAGATCTGCTCGAGGAACGGGTGCTGCTGCGCCGCATGGTTGCGACCGACCAAGAGTGAGTCGCCCGAGCGCTGCAGGCGGTGGCCGTAGTACTCTTTCACGCTCTCGTATACTTGCTGCGCCTCGAGCTGGCGCCCGGCCGTGGTTGGCTCCAAGTGGCGCCGCCCGGCCGAGCCTTCGCCGCCGCCGCCGCCGAGTGCCGTCGCAGCGTCCAGGTTGAGTCCGCCGCCCATCGAGAGAATGGCGACACTGCCGCCGATCCCCACGCCATTGTTGGCGTGGTGGTGGGCCTGCACGCCGCGCGTGATCGAGTGCAGCGCCTCGTCGGTCGTGAGCTTGAGCTCAACGGCGCGCGCGTAGGCCTTGCAACCGACGAGATGCTGCTGCAGCCGGTGCGCGCGCTTGCTCACGACGCGCTCGCAGTGCTTGCACTTGACGCGCTCCTTGCCCGTCTCGGCGTCGTTCTCGGCCTCGTCAAACTCTTGCCAGATCACGCCGCGCGGTCGCCCCATTTTATGTCTCTTATTTGGATTTTTTTGTAGCTCTTTGGGTTTTGAGCGAGGGGGTCTTTTGGGGTTTGCGCCACCGGCCGAGTTTTGTTTGAGCCAGTTTTGGAAGGGGGGAGGGAAAGAGGAGGGGCGACGTAGAGAGAGAAGAAACCGTGCGGTTAAGGATACATAAACGGATTTCAACCAATCAGAGCATAGGAGAGAGCCAGTGTGGGCCAGGGGTCCAAATTGGGGAGAACAGTTACGAACCGATTGCGACAGGGTTCTATCGATGTCTGTGACGTGTGGCCACTTGTCGCATATGCGGATACGACGAAAGGCATGCCTTTTTCGACTGGAAGGATATCCAGATCCTTTTGGTCCACGGCCATTCTTCCTGTCGCCTAGAATAAGATGAGCTATTCATCCGTGCGGCCGAAGGGCTTATACAGAGATCGGTTTGGGTACAGAGAGCGCTCCATCCATAGCTCTTGAGGAAGGGTTGGATCATCAAAGCCGGACGCCCAGAAATGGCGTTGGCTGAGGTCCGTTTCTGGGCGTCCGGTCTTGGGTGTAGGCTTGTATCCATCGCGATACTTGTCGCCGTGTCGGGCATTCATTTCTCGTATTGTCACTACCCGGTGCCGCGTAGAGAGGGCGTTGCTTGTCGTGCTTGGTGAGTGAGAGGCTGCGGTGAGTGATCCTTGTTGCGTCCACGTCGACGCATGAGCGGCAGGATCAAAGTGGTTGTGACCATGACCTCTCTCTCTTTCTCTCGCATTGTCTCTCGGTTTCACCATCATACTGTGGGAATCTCCAGGTGCTGTAACAACGTTTGTTCACCAACAGCACCTTCACCATCCTTAGTGAGCATAGCTATTATACTGCTTATGCCGCGACTTGCCATCTACGGACGATGCGGCGGGTACTGCGTTCGCTTCGGGCCTTTGGTGTTGAGACACCTATTATGCTCGTCGCTTGGCTCAAACTTGAATACGTCCAATGTGCTGCAGAAGGCGCCTCTGGTCTCCGCAAATGTGGACTGACCCCATCCTCTCTATGGCCTTTGGTGTACCTGAACAGTACATTTGTGGCCACAAACATGAACTCGTCCCATGCCTTGCGCGCTGCATATCCGACAGCCCCACTTGAGTTTGTTCTGCGGCTCAGTCGTAGAAGAAGTCGTCTCCTGGGCCCAATACCATTAGATCACTTCTTCTGGTACTGCGCAAATCGTATCAGAAGGAAGAGGGGAGAGAAACACAAATGATTGTGCCAGAAGCGTACACGGTGGAGCCAA
>JAADWA010000913.1:0-12248 GCA_023335935.1 Pythium phragmiticola
CGACGCCTCCGAGTGAATGTCCATCTGCTCGCAGTACCCCGTGCTGCGCTGGATCGCGAGTGGCGTCGCCGGGTGGCCATTCAGCAGAATCTGGCCCTGGATCTTGCCCCCCGTCTTGCGACCAGCAATCACATCCATCAATGTCGTTTTGCCCGCACCCGAGCTACCCATGAGTGCCGTGATCGTGCCTGGTGTCGCGTAGCCACTGATCCCCTTGAGCAAGTCGAGACCTTCCTTGAGGTTCTGCGGGTTCGGCACTGTGTACCACAGGTCCTTGAACGCGAGCGTGACGGGAGTAATCTTTCGTTCAGTCGACGGCTTCAGCTCAATCGTGGCATCGGCGTTAGAATAACCTCGCGGCGTCTGAGTAAGAGTGTAGTCGGAGCCAGTGCTTGAGTGGGGACTCTCCGTTGTACTGTGAGGTTTGTCTCCGCTGTCAGTCTTAGCGAGATCACTGTTCTCGGGCTGCTCGAACCGGCAATACTCGAGCATGAACCACGAGAGCGAGATGAAGACGATGTACATGGCACCGATGAAGACGACGCCCAGCCAAAGCCAGTACTTCTCAGTCTGCATACCGACGAGCTCGAGTGAGTACTTGCCCATGTTCTTGCCGTATGTGCCGAAATAATCAATGCCACCATACACCGGAACGTCGAACTCGGCCGTGCGATACTGGTTCACCGCCAAAGCGCGAATGACATACGTTAACGGGTTAATCCAGTAGATCCACACGAGCGCATCGGGCATTTGCTTCTCACTGAGCGCAAAGCCGCCGTAGAGAGTGATGAACGTCAGCACGATGAGCGAAATCGGATTCGCGATCGTGAGATTCGGCGAAGCGGCCGAAAAGAAGAAGAACATCGACGTGAAGGCCATTGACGTGAGCAGCGACAGCACCTCGAACATTACGAACGAAGAGACCGACGACGCCAGGCCGCACATCCAGTAGATCATCGAGCCAAACACCAGTGTCTCTGCCACAGCGATGGGAAACTGATTCGCCGTGAACGCCATGACATACGACGACGTGCGGTAAAAGTTGGCGCCGCGCTGCTTGTAGAACACGTCGCGAGCGGCGAAAAACGTCGGAATTTGAGCAAACTGACCAAAGGCCATGAACAGAACGGCCTGGAACAGCAAACCCATGACGATCTGCACTTGCTTGGGGTCAGTTTGCCAGAAGACAGAGCCGTTGATCAGACCCATCATCATGACCATGATCACACGACTCGCGATGAATGGTACGTTGCGCCATGTGATCTTGGATTGGTGGCTAAGCAACGTCAACGTGCTCGCCCAGAACGACTGGTGAAACTCCGGTACATTGTCGAAAAAGTCCTCGCGGTCCTTGATGAGCTGTGGGTCATGCGGCGAATGCAAGTCGGCGAGCATGACTTCATGGATGACCGAGCGCTCGAAGGCATCGGCCAACTCGTTTGCCTTGCGAGGGTACTTGGAGCCAGCGGGGAGACCACTCTGGTACTTGATTTGCTCGCGAGTACCAATATCAAGCAAGAAATCCGCCACGTCACGATCTTCCGGGCGAGTGAATCCCAACCCTTCAAAGTACCCGAGCGCACTTTCTTGCGGACCATGGTAGATCACGTGGCCTTCGTTGAGGATCAGCACGTAATCGAACAACTCGAACACCTCAGGCGCTGGCTGCAACAGCGAAATCACCACGGTCTTGCGCAGCTTGCGAGCCAAGCTCAGCTGGGTCTTCACGATATCGTAGGTCGCCGCACTGTCGAGCCCCGTGCTGATCTCGTCCATGAATGAGACCACCTTGTTGCCAAACTGCATCTCGCCAGTCGTAACACGCTTGCGTTCACCACCAGAGACACCGCGCGTCATGGCATCGCCCACGATCGTATCCTCGCAAATCTCCAAGCCCAGTTGACGTGTCACAATCTCTGGGTAGTGCTTAACCCACGCCTGGGCCGCTTCCAGCGCCTCGCGGTTCTCCTCTGGCGTGCCGTTCTTGTACTGGTCCTCGGCGTGCTTTGAGAGTTCGCCGCCACAGCACTCATGGGCAAACTCGAACGTCTCCTTGACGGTCAGGGTCGGAAAGTGGAAGTCGCGCTGCGTCACGTACGACGCAAACTGCGGCAGCCGCTTGCGCACTTCCGTGCTGGCCGCTCCGTTGTACAGGATTTCGCCCTCGACCTTTGTTCCCTTGCCCAGCGGGAAGCGTCCACTCAAAATCTTCATAAGCGACGACTTGCCCGAGCCGGCCTGGCCCAGCACAAGCGTCATGGTGCCGGGCTTGAACACGCCGTTGACATTCTTCAAGATGTGCTTGGTCACCTTGGTCTTGGTGGCCGACAGACCGCTAAAGTTCTGCAGGATCACGTTGGGTAGTGTCGGCAAAGTGTCCTTGCTCGTGCTGTTCCTGTCGGTCGAGACCATGATGTCGGCCGTGATCGAGAGGTTCTTGAACCGCACTTCCATCTGCGGGAGCGCGCGGCCGAGGCCGGCCTCCATCTTGGTCGAGATGTGGTCGTGGAGCGCGTCGGCGCCTCGCGTCATCAGTGCCTTGCCGCTCGAGTACTCGAGTGTCTCGTGGCCTTCGTACGGCGCCGGCGAGAGGATCGCAGTGCCGCTATCGCCCATCGTTGGCGTCATTGCCGTTTTCTATGGGTCCAGTTCGTACTGCGTTGGTGCTGGACTAGTCGTTGCAGGCAACGGGCAAATTGGAGAATGAGACGACGGCAGCGCATCCGAGTAGTCGCGTCCCAAGATCCAACGCCAGCCCAATGGTTGCGCTCACAGGGCCCGATCGATTCCTCAAGCACCCACAAATTACAGCAGAGAGATAGAGCGAGAGAACGCTGTGCGAGGGGAGACCTTGGATCTCTTGACCACTCAGATACCTCCAAGAATCATCCGTGTCGCTCGACCCGTGATTCGCCTTCGCACGGGTCGCGTCATCAGCCTGGCGTTCTGTACCCTTTACCTTTCCAGCGTGTACTGTTAGTTATTAGAGCAACATTCCTATCGCCCCAAGATCTGTGCCGCTTGGAACCGCCCCTACGAATCATGCAAAAAGATAATCATTTCGGTGGCTGTTCTCGTGTCGATTTGTGTCGAAAAATAATAGAGTTTCATGTGGTTGATTAGCTAATAACCAATGGGTGCGACACTGCAGCATCCCACGCTGATTGCCTTTTTGCTTCCAGACGAATCAGCTGCCACTCTAGCAACCTGCACAGTAATCGATCAATCATTCGCGGAGCCGACACTGAGTGATGGTGCGCGGCTGTATTCATCACTTCAAAGTGCTTCCCACTGGTGTTCATCGTGGCATCGAAGAAAGCACACTATTTGCGATCTGGAGGTCAAGATTGGCTGGAGATGGATCTTACTGGACTGCAGAACTGTATGAAGGAATGACTGCAACTCGATGAATGCTGTGTCGTTTCGTGCGGGGGAAAGCCTCCTAAGATTGGACCCAAATCTGCAAATAGCTTTTGTAGTCCATAGTTAGGTATTCGGTAGGGTGAGAGATGGCAGCATAAGCCTGGGCAGCATAATCGTCGGCGAAGATTCTTTTCAGCATAAACTTCTTTGTCTTGCAGATGTGGCGCTTTCGCTCTCCCCACGATGGGCGTTTCAATGTGTCGCGTTTGTTGCGTTGGTGCAAACACCCTTGGGTTGTGGGTGTTGCATCCATCGTTCTTAAATATTCAACGCAAAAATCATGTACAGTCGGACCTTAATTGAGAGTGAGAGAAATGCCGAAGTCTACTCGCTCACAATTAACTGAGACCTTCTCGGAGTCCACGCCAATAAGACTGTTCGACACGCTGTCCATTTGATCATGATAAAGCGAGCACCGGCAAAGCGAGAAAGATGGAGAGCAACTCACCATCACACGTAATCGTCGCTGAACATTGGTCAAAGCCATGGAAATCGCGAGATCCAATCCTGTTGATTGACACTGGATGGATGACACCACTCAAGTACACTATAAGCTGCTGCTACCGAGGCTGAGTCCGAGACGGTTTATCGGTCACGCCAACGTTCGGAACTGATCGAATGCACGAGAGCAACAACATTCAGTACGAAAGCGTCTCAGTTCTTGCGACGAATCAATGGAGCCACTTTCCGGAATTACAATAACCCACCAATTTTATTCTAGTTGTATGCGTTACTAGACAGACTCGTTTACATTATTACACATAAAGGCCTACATTGATCACGCATGCAGCTGCCGCGAAACCGCACAGTAATCCGCTGCGTCAGACTGGAGCTCTTCGTTGGTCTCTTACTCCGACTCCACACCTCCACACCTCCACACCTCCACGCACGCTGAGAGCTCATTGAAACGGTCGACACCGTATTACCGTACCTGGTGCGTGCGTGTTGCCATGATCCTCCTGCTTACTACGTGATGAAAAATGCTGATAGTGTATTGATTCATGCAGAGAAGAACCTCTCGGAGCGATGTGCTTATAAAATGCTCAAGAAAGAAGACCGGGGTGTTCTCTCCTGTGGCGCGAGGCCGCTTTATCTCTTCTGGTGGTTGATGTAGCGCAACGCCACGAGCGCCAAGACGTTGAACACGAGCGTACACGCCAAGATGATGAAAAAGTCGCGCCACACGTGCGAGTAGCTCATGCCAAAGACCTTGTCGACGTACTGCGCGATCGTGAGACGGTCCGAAACGGTCGGTGGCGGGTTCTTCAAGTACGCACACGCCACGCGCGTCGTGTCCGTGTTGTCGGACGGGCAGTTGCCAAACACGATCGCAGCGAGCGCCTCGAGCGTGTACCGCTGCGGCGTGATCTCGTAGAGCCACTTGTAGGCCGACGGGATCGCGGCCGCGGGCGGGTTGAAACCCATGAACAAGAAGAAGATCGAGTTGAAGAGCACGCCAATGATCGTCGCGACTTCGACCGACGGCAAGGCGAACGCGAGGAACATGCCCGTGTACGTCATCATGAGCACGAGCATGCCCGTTTGGAGCCAGTACATCAAGAACTCCTGCAGGCCGGTAAAGCCGACCATGGGGAAGATCACGGCCGTGAACAGGAACGTGCTGCCAAACACGTACGGGATCTCGGCGATCGAGCTGCCGACAAAGTACCAGAACGCATTGTACGTCTGGCTCGCGCGCTCACGGTAGAACGCACCGCGCTCTTCGCCAACAGTCGGGATCACGCCGTTGAACGAGATCATACCGATAAACAGCGTGGTCATGAAGATCATACCGATACCGCCGTTGATGCCCTGGTATGTTGTGTAGTCGACGCTCGAGAACGACAGACCGAAGACCAAGCCCAGGAAGATGTTGACTCCGATACGGGTCAAGTTGTACGAGGCTGTACGCCAGTACAAGTCTAGGAACCGCTTGATGAGGAAATAGGCTTGCGTTGCGTTGGACGCCGCACGCTTACGACTGAACTCGAGCGGCGGTACGCCTGGCGCGGGTCGCATAACGCCGTCACGGTTCAGGTTCTGGTCCATCAAGGCCTTCTTGGCGCTGTTGTTGAAGATCTCGACAAAGTCCTTGTCGTCACCGGCGCTGTTGCCCACGCCGGCGCCAATGACCTCGAGCATCCACGTCGCCGGGTTGTAGCCCTTCTCGAGCGGCTCAACGCCCTTGATCGACTCCATGTACTGCACCAGCTCGCTCGCGTTCTTGCCAAGTTCACCGAAGTAAACCGTGTGACCACCGCGCTTCAGCAAGAGAAGACTATCGAAGACGTGGAAGACTTCGGCCGACGGCTGATGGATCGTGCACACGACCGTACGACCAGTGTCAGCCACCTTGCGCACACTGTCCATGATCATCTTGGCTGATCGCGCATCCAGACCACTCGTCGGTTCGTCCAGGAACAGCACACTCGGTCGCGCCGCCAGCTCCACACCGATCGTCAGACGCTTCATCTGTTCCACCGAGCTGCCACGGATGATCTTGTCGGCGATCGGACGCAAGTCCAGCAGATCCAGACACTCCTCCACCGAGTCGTACTTGTCACTGTCTGACACGTCTTGGTCCTGACGCAAGAATGCACTGAAGGTCAACGCCTCGCGGAACGTCGATGCCTCCGAGTGGATGTCCATCTGCTCACAATACCCCGTGCTACGCTGGATGGCCAATGGCGTCGCCGGGTGGCCATTCAGCAAAATCTGGCCCTGGATCCTGCCCCCCGTCTTGCGACCAGCAATCACATCCATCAATGTCGTCTTGCCGGCGCCCGAACTGCCCATGAGTGCCGTGATCGTTCCCGGTGTCGCGTAACCACTGATGCCCTTGAGCAAGTCGAGTCCCTCCTTGGGGTTCTGCGGGTTTGGCACTGTGTACCACAAGTCCTTGAACGCGAGCGTGACGGGCACTGACTTGCGCTCCGAGGTGGCCGGCTCGACTTCCACAATGGCCTCTCCCTTGGAGTTGGTGCGTGGCGTCTCCATGAGCGCAAAGTCGTCGCCCGTACTTGAGTTTGGAGTCGAGGTCGTCACAGCCTTCTTCTCGTACTCCTCCACCTTGGCGAGCCCCGAGTTTTCCGGTGCTTCGTACCGCTTGTACTCGAGCGCCAGATACGACAGCACCATGAAGAACGCGTACATCGCGACAATGTAGAGGAACGCGAAGAAGAGCCACTTTTTCTCCGAGCCAAAGCCGACCAGCTCAAGGGAGTACGCGCCCATTTGCTTCCCGTACCGACCGAGGTAGTCAATGCCGTCGTACTTGTCGACCATGAACACGCTGTTGTTGTACTCGTTGATCGCGAGCGCGCGGATGGCCCACGAGATCGGGTCGATCCAGTAGATCCAGACAAAGTAGACCGGCATCTGCGGCTCGCTGATCACAAAGCCGCCGTACAAAATGATGAACGTGATCATGACCATGGTCATGGGCTGCGCCACGTTGAGGTTGGGTGCTACGCACGTGGTGCAAAATACGAAGGCCGTGAACGCGAGCGTCGTCATGAACAAGATGAGCTCAAAGATGAGAAAGGGCACCAGTGCCTTGACGAAGCCGCACATCCAGTACATCATGGAGCCAAACACGAGCGTCTCGACGATCGCAAGCGGCAGTTGACACACCGAGAACGCCAGCACATACGACGACGAGCGGTAAAAATTGGAGCTGCGCTGCTTGTAGAAGATATCGCGGGCCGCGAAGAACGTTGGCACCTGCGAAAACTGGCCAAACGCGAGAAACAGCACAGTCTGGAAAAGCACGCCCATGACGACCTGGACGTTTTTCGGATCAAAGTTCCAAAACACGGTGCCGTTGATGAGCCCCATGACTGTGATCATGATCGCGCGACTGGCGAGAAACGGCGTGTTGCGGGCCGTGATCTTGAGCTGGCGCCGTGTGAGCGTCATTGTGCTTTCCCAGAACGACTGGTGGAACTCGGGCACGTTCTCGAAAAAGTCTTCGCGGTCGCGAATGAGCTCTGGGTCGTGCGGCGCGTGGAGATCCTTGAGCATGTTCTCGTGGACGCTCGAGGTCTCGTAGATCTCGGCAAACTCATTGGGCGTGCGCGGGTATGTGGCGCCGTCGGGTCGGCCGGTCTCGTACTGGTGCTGCTGGTGCGTGCCAATGTCCATGAGGTAGTCGGCGACGTCGCGCTTGGGCGGACAGATGAAGCCAAGATCTTGGAAATACTCGAGCGCCTGCGACTGCGGGCCGTGGTAGATCACGTGGCCTTCGTTCAAAATCATGACGTAGTCAAAGAGCGCAAAGATCTCGGGCGACGGCTGCAGCAGTGCGATCACGACCGTCTTGCGGAGCTTCTCGGCGAGGCTGCGCTGGGTCTTGATGATATCGTAGGCCGCCGCACTGTCGAGCCCCGTGCTGATCTCGTCCATGAGCGTGACGGCCTTGTTGCCAAACTGCATCTCACCGGTCGTCACGCGCTTACGTTCGCCGCCTGAGACACCGCGCAGCATGTTGTCGCCGACGACCGTGTCCTGGCAAGTCTCCAAGCCGAGCTGCTGGATAATGACTTCGGGGTAGTGCTTGACCCAGGCCTGAGCGGCCTCGAGTGCCTCGCGATTTTCCTCGGGTGTACCGTTTGCGAACTGGTCGGCCGCGTGCTTGGAGAGCTCGCCGCCACAGCACTCGTGGGCAAACTCGAGTGTCTCCTTGACCGTGAGCGCTGGGAAATGGTAGTCGCGCTGCGTCACGTACGACACAAACTGCGGCAGCGTGCGCTTGACGGCGCTGCGGTCGGCGCCGTTGTACAGGATCTCGCCCTCGAGCTTGCAGTTCTTGCCCAGTGGAAAGCGGCCACTCAAAATCTTCATGAGCGACGACTTGCCCGACCCGGGCTGCCCCAGAATGAGCGTCATGGTGCCGGGCTTGAAGACGCCGTTGACGTTCTGGAGAATGTGCTTGGTGACCTTGTGCTTCTTGGCCGACATGCTACTGAATCCTTCGAGCAGGACGTTGGTGAGCGTCGGCAGCACCTCTTCGTTCTTCTCGTTGGACACGATCACGTCGGCCGAGATCGAGAGGTTCTTGAAGCGCACTTCCATTTGCGGGAGCGCGCGCCCCATGGACGCCTCCATCTTGGTCGAGACGTGGTCGTGGAGCGCGTCCGGTCCGAGCTTCATGAGCCCCTTGCCGCTCGAGTACTCGATCGCGTGGTTTCCATCGTACGCCTTGGTGGTGCCGTCGTCCGCCGACAGCGTGGTCGCCGACATCGCGGTCGCGTCGGCCATAGTGGACACTCGTTGGAAATTCTCCGCTCTCTCTCCTAGATGGTGGAACGTTGGCGACTGAAGCTTGCCACCTCACTCTAAGTCTCCGTCTGGATGGGTGGAAAATGTTGGATTGCCAACGAAAAGAAGCCAGGTTGTTGGACGGGTCCTTTTCCACAGCATACCGGAGCCCAGTGTCGGGAGGAGGCCATTCATTCGCCTCATTCTATTGAGTGTCGGTGATGAGTACTGTATATTTTTCCTAAAGGAAACACACAAGGGTTTGCGTAGACAAATCCCCTCACAGAGGTAAATTCATACGTATTTGTGGTCAAGATGTACAAAAGTAAGTTTAACGGATTTGAAAGGAGACTGATTTTCATAGTTGTCTATGTCTAGGTAAACACATGACAGAAGTCTTGGTCAATGTGACAGCGCGGCCTGTCTATGCTCGTTTCGACGAAACAGGATCCGCCACAATCATGTCTATATTGGTAGTTATTTGACTATAAATGTCTATGAAATGTATATTGAATATAGCTGATGTATTGAACTGATATTCACAAACCCTTCTGAAGAGTTAGTAACCAGCAGTTACGAACGAAAATGAAGCCAGACGGCGTGAATTTCTTTGGTGAGTGTACACCAGGCATTTTTTAGAGAAAAAGATCGAATTCCAAAAACGAGAGCGAACTCGTTGAAATGAAGTGTTGTAAGCAGCTTACAGTAAGCTACACTTCAATGGAGTAGCCTCTCCTGGTATCACATGCGAATCTTCCACATAATATTGGAGGTCTGCAAGTGGTTAATCCAAAACTCTGACTCAAAACCATGCTTGACTCGTATCACACCGACTCGCTGAGTTCTGCCAAGCTCAGCTTGGCAGATTGTGCGGTTGCGTGTCAGCTTGAAGCTGACACAATCCGTGAAAAGACCCATGCATGGACCGTCCCTGCACCATATTTTGCACACACTTCAAAAGTATGCAACACCACAACAAATCGCCCATTTACGTAATATTGGCCATAGGTTTTGTTGGGTCATGTATTTATTTCTTGCCCTTGCTGTGGACCACATATATCTAGTTTTCAAGGTTCCTCACCTTGAAACGTCAGTGGTGCATATCGGAGGATATTCGGTTGGGCAGTTTGTAGCTCTTGATTGGCTGGCAGCTAATGGTGGGCAGTGCGGCGCAGCCATTTGCTTGTTCGCGAACTTCGCTTGGCTCGCACCCTCGCCAGCGTCCCGTGCTTGTCTTCCTTCTCAATCCGTTGCGCTTTCTTTCGTGGATCGTGCGCTCCTCCATCCGATCCCTCGGCCACCAACTGCGCAAGCACCACCAACGAGATCACCAGCAGCTGCAATGGGAATCCACGCGAACGATGCGGCGAGCGCCGCCGGTGCCGTGGCCAGCGAGGGCGGCGTCAAGTACCGTCTCGTCGAGGCCGAAGAAGTGGACGGTGCCAAGCAAGCGCAGCAGCAGGCGTCGCGTGGGGCCGGCGCCAGCAAGTCTAAGGGTGCGTGGCAGCCGCTGTCGTCCCCCGCCAGCAATGGTGCGTAGCTCTTCTTTCATTCCCGTACATTATGTCTTGCCTATCAATAACTGACGCGTCTTTTTTTTTGTTCTCAGGCAATTTGAACTGGTCGCAGTCTCCGCACGATGGCGAGGTCGCCGTGGAGAAGTCCAGCAACGACAACAGCAGCAGCAGCAACAATGACTACCGGTCGACGTCTCGCCCAACCCGTGGCCGTGGCCGTGGTGGCCGCGTCGGCGGAGGACGTGGCTCGGGAGGCGGACGCGGCCCACGCCGTTTCGCGCCACAGCACGACAGCAACGGCATGTACATCAACGGCGCGTACGTGCCCAACACGGACCCCAAGCTCACTGCCGCGTGGGCCAGGGGACAAATGTACGATCCCCCTCTTTTTTACTTGAGTATCTTCGCGCTGGGCTGACCATTTCTGCTGTGGATACGACACTAGTGAGTTTTACTTTTCGCCCGGCAATCTCGTGCGCGACATGTTCCTTCGCCAGCACATGGACGTCGACGGCTACGTGCCGCTCGCGTTTGTCGGCAGCTTCCAGGCCGTGTTTGCCGTGCACCAGGATTACCCGTCACTGCTCGAGGCCGTCAAGCAGTCGGAGACGCTCGAGCTCGACGAGGAAAACGAAAAGATCCGTCCGCGCAACAACTGGAAGCAGTGGCTCTGGCCCAACGGCGACGGCACGCTCGGCGTGCCACGGTACATCAAGCTCAAGGACGACGACGCGATCGACGCGTCCAGCTAAGAAGCTACACACTCCTCCTGCAATGTCACTGGCGTCTCGCGTGTCTAGATCACTACTGCCTCCTTCATTTGCTTTTGCCTTGCATGGTTCCGTAGAATAAAATGCTCTTTTTGTGTGAAATCACTTGTCTTCGTTCGCGTTTTGATTCGTACTGTAGCTGCTGCCGCGTGAAGGCCTCTTCTGGAAGCAAGCTCACGCGAGAACCGCGCGGGCGGTTGCGGTTCGTCTCGTTACACAAAGCGATCGTGTCATCACGCGTACATCGCCCTAGAGTTTCAAGTCAGTGGCCATAGGTTACTGCAGTATTATAGTATGTCCATCCCCGCACGAGTCGCTGGCGCTTGCGAAAGTCGGTCTGCGTCGCTTCTGAAGCCTTCAGTAGAACAAACATTTCGGTGCACCGTGCACGCCGAGTCGGTTGTCTTCGTTCTGGATCAGCCGCCGGCTCCATCGAGTTAAAGTCACCATTTCAAATCACTCCGCCCAGCACAGACGAGCGCATAAAGATCGCCAATACGTGACGTGCCCGTGCTGGCGCAGGTGCTTGCGTCGCCCACAAGCGTCCACGTGGTCCCCGTATCTCTGGCTGGTTCCGACGCCACTGACGTGCTCTGCCGGACGCTCCACGAACAGCTCGATCCTGTTGTGCTGGGCGACGCGGCGGAGGCTGTCTTCGTGCTCTTCCCACACGAGGACGCCCAGACATTCACCACCAGTCTCTGTGCGGAACGCACGCCACCCAGTGACCAACTAAACGATACGGAGAACCTCAAGACACTCGTGCTCGTAGTCGTGGACGGCACGTGGAGCGAGGCCAAGAAGATCGTCCACCACAGCCGAATGTACTGGGAGTCGGTCGCACGCGACTGCCGAGCCCACGGCAAGGTCTTTGAGTACGTGTGCCTGGATGCTGCTAACGACTCCTCTGAATCTGTCATGCCTCCTACGACCTCGAGTATTTATGGAGAGCTGAGGAAAGAACCCATGGACGGCTGCGTCTCGACGCTCGAGGCCGTGGCCATGGCGCTGCGCTTGCTCGAGCCCGAGTCCGCTGCCGTCTGCGACGCACTGTACAGTGCGTTCCAGGCCATGGTGTCCATCCAGACGGCATTCCTACGGCGAGGCAAAGCCGAGCAGCAAGCCAAGCACGGCGGCACCCCCAAGCCCAAGTCTTCTCATTCCACAGGGAACCACGCTGGTCGGGTGAGAGACGCGAGTGTCTCATCGGAGGACCAGACAACTGAGGACCGTCCAGCGACCTCTGGGCGTGGTGTTGTCAGGCCGTACGTCTTCTACA
>JAADWA010000914.1:0-12247 GCA_023335935.1 Pythium phragmiticola
CTCTCTCTCTCTCTCTCTCTCTCTCTCTCTCTCTCTCTCTCATCGTCCGCGCAGGAGCACCAACCGACTGGATACAATGTCCGAGCGGCACTCTTTCTCGCGCTTGAAGCGATCGCCCAGTGTGTTGGCAATGACGCGATGGATGGGAAACGAGATCTGCAAGTCGGGGCTCGCAAACGGCTCGTTGGTCTGCTCCGTGTGGAACTTGGTATGGACCTTGTGGATGAGATCATTCCGCTCGAGCTCGAGGTAACTGCTGAGCGCCGAGTCGCTCATAATGATCTCGCCGCCGCGGCCCATGTCGCCAAGCTCGCGGGCCACGATCTCGCTCACGCCCAGGTATGTCATCTTGCCCGTGACGGGGTGCTTGGCGCACACGAGCTTGTCGTCGCCGACGTGGATCGCCATGCGTACGCGGAGCCCATTAAAGACGAGCCGGCCCCAGACGTCGTGCACGCGGTCGGCCGTCTCTTTATGCACAAAGTCGCTTGGCCAGTCGACTCTGAGCAGCTTTTCTTGAATGTCAATGCACCAGGCGATGGCGTCCGAGACGGTGTGGAACGCGAGCTGGAACGCGTCGCCGACCGTCGTGATCTCGTACGCTCGGAACCGGAGCAGCTCTCTTCGCAGCGTGTCGTCATGGAGAGACTGCGCCTCGGCCATGGCCTCGGGCATGGTCGCCCAGAGCGCGGTCGAGCCTTCGATGTCCGTAAAGACAAACACGGGGTGCTCGGTCGGCGGCTCGACAATCATGTCTTGGTTGAACAAGACCTCGTCGGGAAAGTAGCCGTTCTCAAGAAGGTGTTCGTAGACGGACGACGGCATAATGGGCTGGAGCGTGCGATAACAGCACGTGACGCTGGCGCCAATGACAAAGGCCGTGCCGGCGCCCGAGAGGTAGAAGAGTAACTGGGAGATACCGATCCAGAGGATCGGAATCTCGACTTGAAACTGCACGAGCGTCTCGACCATACACGACGGGAACACGAGCACACAGTAGACAATCACGAGCCGCTTGATGCGCTGGTAGAGAAGCAGAGAGAGCGGATTCACGACCGACCGCGAGCGCTTGCCCTTGGAGAGCCGCAGCGTACAGCCGAGCGGGTACACGAATGAAATCCAGACGCACAAGAGCTGAAAGTCAAAGGCCACGGTGCGGATCGTCTCTTCTTGCTTCGGAAACGCAAACGCCGACACCACGAGCGTCGTGGCGAACACCGTCGCCGCGCTGTACGTGCGCACGTTGTAGTTGCGCATGATCTTGCGCTCTTTCTCGGCGCCGCGGTCCATACTCTTGCGAATGAGCCGCGTCATTTCAAACGCCATCGTGATGATCCAGAACGTCGAGCAGAGGAGCAAAATGTCGCCAAGCAGCGCGATGACGAGGATCACTTCTTTGCCCTTGGCGGCCTCGCTGTCGCCGTACACGACGTGCACGCCGAGCATCTGGCCGTTGTCAATGCCGTCCAGGTAATCGCGCACGCCGTTCCAGTTGATGAGCACGCCCACGTAGAAGATCCAGCGGCTCGTCGAGTAGATGAGCATGGCGCGGCAGAGCGAGTACAGCACGTACTGCACGGCCGACTCGTTGACGTTGAGGTCGCGGAACGAGAGCAGCAGCGTCGAGAACGTGCCGACCATCGCGACCGAGAGCGCGGCGACGTAGGCCGCGGTCCAGTCGACGTGCGAGACGATCATGAGCTCCTAAACGCGGACTTTCGGGTATGGTGCTTCTGTCCAGTCGACCAGCAGGTGAGCGGCGGCGGCATGGGGAGCGGGCACACGCAGTCTGGTCGGCGGCCGGAGCTTCTCGTTCCCAAGCATTTTCGTGGCCCGGCGCAAACGGGTTTACGACGCGCGGTTCAGTCCGAATACATGGCCTGTCTCTGGCACGTATACGTATAGTATTGTCCAGGTTTTTTATCGTCGAGCGCAAAGTATTGCACGTACGTACTTGTACTTGCAAGATCGACCATCCGGATAACGTACCAGGCTTTTCCACAATCAACCGACGGTATACACTGCCCATGGTGTATACACAGCAGATGAAAGCCGTCCTATCCATCATATGCAGCGCAGACAAAAGCCTTTGAAATTTCGTCGCCATTATCTTGCCGAGCTTGTGTACAGGATTACAGTAGTACAGAGTACAACACAATGCGTCCCCCATTTCTGTTCTGCAATAATTGTTACAGGATGGTGTCGCACCCACAGCGACCTTGCGCTGGACGACGGTTGGCAGCCTTCACCGTAATCATACGGGTACTGCAACTGCGTCGTCTAGTTTGTTGACTCCTGATTAATTAGATTATTAATCCACACATGGATAACTTTGGTGGCTGAGCCATTCGTTCGTCAAGTGTTGAGTCTGCGTCATCTCGTATACGCTGCGAGCCAGCAGCGTATGATGGCGTTCCTCGGTTCGCGCTCGAGCTCGTCGAGCGTAAGCAGTTTGTGCTTGTTGCTTGAGACTTGATTGGTCGGCACGATTTCGGCTCCACTGGTCTGGAGGCGTTTCTGGTCTTGGCGGATTCGTTTTAAAAGCGATTCCCAAAGAGCTTGGGATGGTGGCGGCGGCCGAGTCTTCACTTTAGCACGCTTAGTTGAAGCATCGCAACGCTGCTTTGTGCCGGAAATCATCACTGAGAAACTGTGCAGCCCAACATGCCAGACCAGACCATCCACTTCGTCCTGCTGCTGCTTGGTGCCTTCCAAGAGTGTGCGCTGGATGCCTCGAGATGTCTTCATGATAATCTTGCGCACGCAGTCGTGAAGGAAGGAGGTGGATGAAGCAGTAGGTAGCTTGTCCACGAGGAGCACGAATCGCAGCGCTGCGAGGCACAACAGTTGGTAGGCATTGACCTATTTGGTTCAGTAGCATTGCATCACGAGATACGTCACTTTTACGCTGGGAGATATTCCGCCCTAGAGTGAGGAAAAGCAGATCACGAACCTGGATCGTGGATCGATAAAGCATGTTCGGGTCGAAGTAGAGACGATGCCACCGCTGGCGAACGGCCGAAATGACTTTGTTGACGAACACTGCACCAATATTCTTCGTGTCGTCGACTGGAACAGAAGCAGCCACGACGCTCAAGCTGAGCCTACTCAAGCCAAAACTACGTGAGTTATGGTGCACCTTGCATCCACTGCGAGAGAGTACTTACTTGTCGTAATTGGCATAGACTTGGAGAGAGTCTGGATCGAGAAGCAGGCCACACCATGCAAGAAGAGGAGCGGTTGCGGCACCACTGGGCTGATCAAATCGCGGGATTTCCCGCATCTCTCCGTCAGCATCGATGACGAGGACGGGAAAGTTGACACGGCTCTTCTTTACATTCACGAAACATCCGTAGTCCTGGTTGCCGCGATGCATCAGCTGAGCAAACTCGCGGGCCTTTTCTTGATCCGTGGACACGAAGAGGTAATCGTCCGTGTATCGCATGGTAAGCTCGTGGCTGCAATCGACAATCTCGGTCTGACTACTTACCACTGCTTGCATTTGTTTCTGCAGCACTCGCTTCTCAAAGTGCGCATAGTACAAATTGCATAGTGTGGTCGAGAGAACGGATCCTTGTGGAATTCCTTGTCGCTGAATGTAGAGCTGATCATTTGCTTGCACTGTGTTCGCCGTCAGGTGTTCTCGAAGCAGCGTGAGTATCTTGGCCTTTGAAATGTAGTCGTATAACACGCCGTCGACAAAAACTGCGTCTTTCTTCTTGGCGATGTCTTGGACAAGCTGGTCATAGCCCTTCAGGTCGCCTGATGGATACGCTGGACGCTCCATCTTGTAGTATGCTCCCTTGCACACCCAGTGCTTGCGAACAAGGTATTCTTCCTCGGCAAAAACCTTTTTCAGCATTCGCAGGAGCTTTTTCGGACGTATCGTGTCGAAACAGCGTTCCACGTCAACCGTCACGCAATACAGTTTACGACCCTCGACATGAGCACAGCGCGGACACGCTTGGATGCGAGACGTGAGGTTCTTCAGTTTCGCATGGATCTCGTCCACGTTCCTCACCGTTGAACCTAGTAGTCGGTCCGATTGGCGATCGATCTCGAAGAGAAGCGCCCGATGGACGAGCTCGAGTGAACGGTTTACGGAAACGTCCATATCGAGGCTCTTTCCAGACAGATTCATAAGCGGGCGAACTCCGCTGATCTTCGGAAGTAATCGAAGCCTGGACACTCCAAGCTGGCTGGAGACGAGTGCCGTCTCTGTTGTGGTGGTCGGCTTCAAGATCGATGCCGACAAATCGTACAGGGCTACATTGCTGGATCGCCAATTAACACGTGTGAACTTTCAGAAGGTTAATCAAACAACCACGGAGATGACTCGTACCTGATGATCGTCCACACCGGTCGAGAGTAATAGAAGACTTCATTTGCCGAACCCTCCGACTCAGTGATGTAGAAACAGTTGCGCAAAATCGGAAATACGATATTGCGGATCACCCATTTCAACACCTGACTCATGAGTTTCTGACGGGCGAGTAACTCGTTCGGTGGACTGGTTGGTCAAGAGCTCCACGTTAGATCATGGAGTCAAGGTGATCAAAACAATCTTGCTAACTTGCGTACCAAATCGACTTTCCTGATGCATTCATCCACCCGACGTCCTTGACGCCAAATCCATTCGCCACCTAGAAAGCTGGAGAATGAGTCGTGCAGCTGTGGATATTCATCACGACAAATACACATATACCCGATCAATACATAGGATGTCGTACTTCCTTGACGAGATGAGTCGATCAACGAACAGTTTCATCTTGGACCAGTTGGAATCTTGCTTTCGCCGATCGGTCAATGGCCCCCCAATCAACGACTTCGGAAGAATGGCTGCCAGTACTTTCCGAACGACTCGCCGCACCCTCCGCTTGGGAACCTTAATCTGGAGCAGATGTGCAATCTCATCGCGATGGCGCTGAAGGTGTGTGAGCTGCGCCACACACATCGTAGACTCCACCACATCGAGTTTGCTGGAGTCTTCTTGCTGAAACCGAACCTTCCTCACCGCCTTCCTCTCGACGGCCACCGCTGCGGAGTTACTGGACAACGCTGCCACTGCGATTTCCCTCCGCTTTCTTTGACGATTCTCTCTTGAACCTGGTGACTCGACTTGACTGTGATATCCTTCCTCGTCGATCCTGACCACCAATGGATCCACGCTCGGACTCGCGCCACCAGGTGAAGCTGCTCGTGATGCATTCGCGAACAGCACATCTCGATGGTCTCGCAGGAATGCAGTTAGCTCTGGTGGCGTCGGGAGTAGTCGAGAGACGATTCCATCGATGTCTGTTGTCTGCACTCGCTGTAGCAGCTCTTGGGCGATGGGCACGAGGTTAACGAGACGCTTGGGCAGTCGCTTCTCGTTCTTAGTATCCGGAAACACCGAGCAAATGAGTTTCGATGCCTGACCACGACTGACAGAATCTCCACCCGAGCTCGATGCGACTGCAAGATCCGACTTGGCGAAGATCTTCCGCTTCTTAAAGTGTCTTGCATACATGACATGGTTGATTGATACCGTCGACGAGCTGGTTTCTGACGCCGGAGCGACACTGTGTGCCTTGGCATCGTGCGTCTTCTTCCTCTTCTTGGCCTTGTGCTGGTGACCTGTAAGCTCTTGAAGGGGTCGCTTCATCCACCGGAGACTGTTGCCAGCGACCTACAGAGTAAAACTCCAAAAGTCAGCAGCAGCTCACGGACCATATCCACCAATTCTCCGTACCTGGATGTAGGATCCGCTTGGCTGCGATACTTTCACAAAGATGCAGTAGTTCAAAAGAAGATGCACCAATAAATCGTCACCTATGAGTGCATGGAGAGCCTCCCACACTGCCGTCTTGAGCATCGCGACAAGCGTATTCGGGAAGTAGCACATGACCGAATTCGACGCTGTTACGCGGTGGCCGTGTGAACCAGGTGCGACCTCACGGTAGCCAAGCGTGAGGAGATTCGAGTCGCTCGGGTCCGCACGTCGGCGCATGAGAAGACGCTCGATCACCAGCGCGATAACCTCGTTCTGTTAGCATGCGAGCACGAGCATTAGGGAGTCGAAGATGCGAGTAAATGAGGTGATGGCATGCGTTACCAACTGAAGCGATTGCACCGTGGACCACGGAAGCCTTGGATATGGAAATGCAGGTTTGTAGTAGTGGTAGACAACCGTCTCATGGAGTAGCCGCTTGAGTTCGGGACATCGCACGCTTCGAATGGCAGCTTCACATGCAACTCGGTGGACCTCGTGGGGGCACGTTGGGACGGCTCTACAGACCGCACAGCCACCACGAAAGCGTCAAACGATGCGTATCATTCTGCAGCAGAAGTTAAACCCATTTGGAGATGACATACGCCAGAAGAAATGAGCGGAGAGACGTCCGCGCGTCGCCAAGCACCTCCATGTTGCTGCAGCTCATGCGCGGGAAGAAAAGAAACCTTTTCCTAAGTACGAGTTTCGTTTAAGTTCGCATCCCAGGAATGATGGTTGGTTACGCTTTTGCGGGTTATACGGCTGACCCATCTCCAACTGCCGATCTACAACATCGATTTCATCCAATCAGTAAATGAGAAAATGATTATGTCCAATCATATGTGAAGAGCTCCAAACAAGACGCTGAAGTGCTGCGCTGGCGCTGTGATTCCTTCATCCCCATCAGGAAGGATTGGCGGCCTCCACACGCGTTCTCCCCCTCCGTTCGCTCACTTGCTTACAGTCCCTCTGGGCCTTCCTCCCCCACCTCTCCGTGTCTCACCGTATTGATGGGTCGCTTCTCCGAGTCTACGCCGCTCGTCTCGGCCGTAGAGCGCATCGCTTCGCCACAGCAACGTCACCGTCGTGGTCTCTTGCTCGCGGCGTCGGGACTCGCTCTTTTGCTCACGTTTCTCGTCGTGACGCGCGAACAGCAATCGACGGCGTCGCTCATGCGTAGCCCCAATGTCATTACGGCGAAAGACGCCGTGGCCAACAGCGTCGCGAGCCACAAGAAGAAGAAGGACGAGGACTTCTTCTGCGGCTTCACCCACCACGAGACGGGCTACATCAAGCTCCCCAACAAGAAGGACGACCACTACTTCTACTGGTTTGTCGAGTCGCGTAGCGCGCCCGCGAAGGACCCGCTCGTGCTCTGGCTCACGGGTGGTCCCGGCTGCTCGAGCATGATGGCGTTGCTGGCCGAGAACGGTCCGTGCCACGTGCAAAAGAACCTCACGACCGCCATCAACGAGTACTCGTGGAACAAGGAGGCCAACGTGATCTGGCTCGACCAGCCCACGGGCGTCGGCTTCTCGTACGGCCCGAAGGATGAGTACGACAGCACGGAGGAGAATGTAGGCGAGAACATTTACTGGTTCTTGCAAGAGTTTCTGGCCAAGCACCCGGACCTCGCGGACCGCGAGTTTTTCGTCACGGGCGAGAGCTACGGCGGCCACTACGTGCCGGCCGCAGCGAGTTACATTGCCCACAAGAACGCGCTTCGCCACAGTGGCGACGCCACGCGCCACATCAACCTCGCGGGTATCGCGATCGGCAATGGCATCACCGACCCGATCGTCCAGTACGACTTCAGCGTCGACATGGCGTTCAACGCGTACAACATTTCGCTGCTTGATGAGGCGCAGATCGCAGACATGCGCACGGCGCAGCCCGTGTGCCACGAGCTCAATGTCAAGTGCCAGACTGACGCCACCGCGTGCATCCAGGCGCTCGAGTACTGCGGCGAGCACCTCGAATCGCCCTACATGACGGCCGGCCGCAACCCGTACGACATTCGCCAAGAGTGCCACGAGGAGAACGTCATGAACTGCTTTGACTTTGGCCACATTATCAAGTACCTCAACCTGCCGTCCGTGGTCAAGCAGTTGGGCGTGGACACCAAGCACGCGCAGCCGTGGCGCGAGTGCGACGCCGACGTTGGCGCGCGCTTCACACTCGACCAGATGCTGTCGTTTGCGCCCAACGTCAAGATGCTGCTGGACGCCGGCGTGCGTGTGCTCATTTACGCCGGGGACGCCGACCTCATGTGCAACTGGGTCGGTAACGACGCGTGGGTCAAGGCGCTCGAGTGGAGCGGCAAGGCGCAGTACAACGCTGCCGAGAACCGCGTGTTTGTGACCGAGGCGAATGCCAACGCCGGCGCCGTGCGGTCGTTTGAGAACCTGGCATTTGTGCGCATCTTCAACGCTGGGCACATGGTGCCCATGGACCAGCCCGCGGTCGCGTACGAGATGATCAACAACTTTTTCCAGGGCAAGCAATTCTGAACCCGTTGGACGAACAGCGAGAGACACTAAGTGTGTGACGGGAGAAATGAAATTGGACAAAGCCGTGGAAGGTGCGCAGGTGCCAAGCACAGGTAAATGTGGAACGAACACGTAGTAAGCGCATCAGTACACGTCTTACTCTATTCAAAATCACACAAGCTGTCAGGCGGAGAGATGGGACGTACTAGTATTTTTGATGCACAATGCATTGAGTCACCATGACGTTCTATTTGTCGTGTCCCAGATCCCTTGAGAGGACGTGGAAATGACAGCAACGTTAGCTGACTACTGTAGATTAATCAGTTACAAAAACAAACTCCATGTGGTCCAACGATATCATTGTGGATCCCAGCTGAGACCACCGAACAGCGGAATCCTCCTAACGTTCTGATCTTCAAGTGCATTGGAAACTGCGTGTCCTGGCAGCTGCTATGGCAGTGCCGTTGTGCTTTGTTGTTCAAGACCCCACAGCACAGCCGTCTATGCACAAGAAACTCGAAGAACACTGCCAGTTGCACTCCTCCACCCTACACAGCCACCTCGTCCTCGTTCCGCCAAGAGCTCCGATACCTGTTTTGACCAAATGATTAAAGGAGCGCTCCTTGACCTCCCACTTTTCAATCGTTTCGGCACCACACAAGTCACCAAACCATGAAGACGCCAGCGACCGCCTTCCACACAAGCCTCGCACTGGGCGCTTTCGCAATCGGCCTGCATGCAGATCGCAGCGACAGCCAGAGCGTTGCCAACGCAATGCCGTTGCACGCTGACATGGACTACCACCGCTACTTGCTTGAGAAAGACGAAATTGGCGACGAGCTCAAGGCGTGGACGACCAAGTGGAACGCCAGTGCGCACAAGAATGGCTGGGTCCCTAAGTCCAAGAGCGCGAACGCGACGCCCAAATACATCGAAGAAGACTACAAACAGCGCTTCTTCCTCGCCAAGCAGCTCGTAGAGCGTCTCAAGACTCAGAACCCGCTAGCGGAATTCTCGACGGATTCGCCGTTCACACTGCTGACGACCGACGAGTTCGCTGCGTACATCAAGAACTCTTTCATCGCTGGTAGTGCCGGTGCTGCTTCTCGTCAGCTACGCGAGGCTGAACCAACACCGGCACCGACGCTAACACCCCTTGCACTTCAGCTCCAGAGACTACTCACCGCAATCAAATCCTTCGGTCTATCGTACGCCAGCGGTACCGCGTCGAATCCGCCGTTGCTTCGCAACAGCGGGAATTCGGCGGACGTGAAGGAGTCGACGCCGGCTGCGACCCGACCAACACCTGCGATGGCGACTCCCGCTGCGACTCGTACTACCAAGACTGTGCCGGCCGCGACGCGTCCATCCATCACACCCACCGTCTCACCTACACCCACACCCACGACCGCTGCACCGACCCCTCCTGCAATCACAACCACACCAACACTGACGCCGGCACCGACGACCGCTGCCCCCAGCGTCGACTGGTCCGTTGGTAAGTGCATGCCAGCCGTGCAAAATCAAGGCCAATGCGGCTCATGCTGGCCTTTGCGAGCGTCGCGAGCGTCGAGGTCGCGCAGTGCCTCTCGCAGGGCGGCACCTCGCTCACCAAACTGTCGGAGCAAACGCTCACGAGTTGTGACACGCGCAATGCCGGCTGCGACGGCGGTGTGCCGCAGTACGCGATGCAATACATCCAGCAGAACGGACTCTGCACGCTCGCCGACGACCCGTACACTGCTGGTAGCGGCGTGCTCGCCTCGTGCAACACGGCCTGCGCCAAGGTGAAGACGGGCATGAAGGGTGTGCAGGCGTTGACGCAGAGCGAGCCTGCACTCCTGTCAGCTCTGAGCCTGCGCCCGGTCGTGATCGCTCTCCAAGCCGGCAACGACGCGTGGAAGCAGTACAAGAGCGGTGTGCTTACGGCATGTCCTAGCGCGACAGCATCGATTGACCACGCGGTCGTGGCCATGGGCTTTGACGCAACGACCATCAAGATCCGCAACTCGTGGGGGCCTTCCTGGGGCGAGGCCGGCTACATTCGGCTGGCGCGGTCCACTGCCGGCCTGGGTACCTGCAAGATGTTTCAGCAGATGACTGCTGCGACGTTCTGATCGCGACCGTCGCACTGATGAAGTGGAGATTTTAAAAAACATGCTAGACGAGCAATCATCCAAAATGGTGTAACCTTGGTCGTCTTGCATAAATGCGCTCACTCCATGCCTACTGTAGTGCTGTTCATTGCAGTGAAAAAACACGATTGGTGGTCACCCGACGTCCAGATGTCTCTCCATAACACAATCAAGAGATTGAGTATACCAACGCTCTACATGGTGTGAGTGCCATTGAAGACGCTGTACGGAAGTGCAGAACAGGGCTTCCTCACCTGGCTCGACTCGTGGTAATGGTTCCATTGACCAGCTGGTTGAGCCACACAGTAGACTTTGAAACTTCAGCGAGGAGCTTGCTCCGAGCCTCTGAAACACAGCTGATCCGTACTGACGACCCTGGCTGATGCTATGGAATGAAAGGGAGAAGCTTCGAAACGGGGCGTGGGGATCCTCTGTTGTTCATAATGTACACTCACTCATAGGTACGGCAGCATTTTCTTGACAAAGAAGACATCATCAACACGAGGATGGCGAAGTGGAAGCATGCCATCCAAAACCCGTCGTGAAGACAGTGCGACTTCTACTTCTACTGGGAGCAGCAATAGTGTATGCGTCATTTAGAAGCAAATAACAGTCCTTTTCTTTTGTTCAAGTGTAATTTAGAGACCGTCAGCCATGATGTGCGTGTCGTACTTGGCCAGTACTGAAGAGCCTTTCCAGCTGGGCGAGGCTTCTGCATCCATATGCTTGTAAGCACGCCGAGAAGACTATCGCTTGAGGATGCTGCTTCGCCACTCAGCAATGGCGGTAATCAGGATCATAATGCGCATAAAATGTACATCAACTCGCCATGGCCAGCTGTACCTTTTATATACACGAAGACACGTCCATACTGTACGTAGAATATTGAAATACACGTCTCTCAACGCGCGCACCTTTCCCGTCATATATAATCGAGCTGAAGTCTGGGTATTGTGCAGCGGACACTCCAACTCACGAAGTTTCTTAAGCAGTGGCGACCGACAGCCAGGTTCGGATGTGAACAAGTTTGTTGGGCTTTCAAGGGACCACCAGTGGAGCGAAAACCCATAGTACTGCATGTATGTGGGTTCGTCACGTGTGACCAAACTTCATTTACACTTCCATCACAAATAGGGGAACACCCATCGACTACAGTACTGTCTAATCCATCGAATCTCTAAAACGTGGCGTGGACCATTTGCTGGAGCATTCGGCACGTGCCCAGGCCTGCGGTCGAGCGCGCAAGGCGAATGTACCCGTTCTCGCCCCAGCGCGGGCCCCACGAGTTGCGGATCTTGATGGTCGTCGCGTCGTATCCGACGGCCACGACCGCGTGGTCGATCTGCGCGTTCGGTTCCGGGCAGGCATTGAGCACACCACCCTTGTACTGCTTCCACGCGTCGTTGCCCGACTGCACAGCGAGAATCACGGGGTGCTGCGCCAAGGTGGAGAGCAGAGCCGCCTCGTTCTGTGGGAGCGGCACGACAGCCTTCATGCCGGTCTGAACCCGGGTGCATCCATTGTTGCACCGGCCCAGCACGCCGTTGGTCGCTGTGTACGGGTCACTAGCCAGCGTGCACAGTCCGTTCTTCTGGGCATAGTCGAGCGCGTACTGCGGCACACCGCCAAGGCACCCGGAGCTCTTGGTCTCACAGGAGGCCAAAGTCTGCTCCGAGTACTTGGTGTACGCCGTGCCGCCCTGCGCGAGGCACTGACCCGTTTCGATCATCGTGACGCTGGCAAACGCCCAGCATGAGCCGCATTGACCCTGGTTCTGGATCGGCGGCATGCACGCGCTGTTGGACCAGTCAAGTCCTGTCGCCGGAGCAGGAGCCGGAGCAGGCGCAGGAGCAGGGGCCGGAGCGGGGGCC
>JAADWA010000915.1:0-12229 GCA_023335935.1 Pythium phragmiticola
CTGATCGACCGTGAAGTTCACCTACATGGTCCAGAAGAAAAAGAAAAAGAAAAGCAACTTCCAGTTAGACCACCTCGAAGAAAACCATGCTTGCGTGGGTTGAGTTTAGACGTACCATGGTTGCTGGATCGTTTTTTTCTTCTTTCGCGGAGACGTAACACGACAATGCGGTGAAGAACCGCGAAAAATACAAATACATAGAGGTAACTAATTATTTCTCAGAGTGACTGCTGGGGTTGCTGCACTTCAAGTCGGGCCAGGCGGCCAACAACGTCGTCGAGCCGCTTCTCGACGTGGTCGAATCGCGCCACCATGAGCATCTGAAGGGCCTCTATGCGGGTCAGTAGGGTCGCCATCATGTCGGGATTTGTTGTGCTGGTTAGTGCGTTCGTAGCCGCCACAGGGGGCGTCTCGATCGACGACTTGCGATCCGCGTCCCGACGACGGCGCGGCACTTTAAATTTGCTCAGCTGGATGCGCTGCGGTCCGCTAGTGGCGTGGTAGAACGTTCGCCGGATCTTTTCCGTGGAGGCGACTTGCACAAACGGACTGGTCTTGACGAGGCGCAGCCCACGGCACACGTGGCCCTCGGGGAGTTTCTGTGGGACAACTCAACGTCGTGAGCCATTGGCGGCATGAGAAGCCAAGACGCGTATCAACGAACCAGTTCGCCCGATACGCTCGCTGACCAGCCCGTTTTGAGACTGTGATCGAGATGGAGCGCGACAATCCGATTTGAGATCGTACTGCCGATAACGACGCGCATGGCCTGGAAAAAGACCATGTCCGTCTCGTTAATACTAGTATAGTGCGCATGGAAATGGTTCAAACCAAAACGGCCTCGCCTCGACATCAACCACATCGGGGATCGCGAGCTGGTCAAGTGCAACTTCGGCATAACGGTGCCACTGGCCCATCGGATTCTTGGCCACAACGACTACGTGGGACGTTCTCTTGGGCGCTGGCTTTGCCGGTTCATGGGGACGAATCTAGAGATCGTACATAGCTGTCACGACTGGACACACTTTCCACCGAACGCAAATGAGCACTGCTTTTCACCTTTGAATGGTCGAGGATGTTCAGCAGTGACGACTTGGAGGCCGCAGTGACTCGAAGCGACGTCAAATCAATGACGTTGCTCGCGTTCGCTGTCGCTGACGTGAGGGAGCTCAGCACTGGCGAAGAATGAGCCTCCTCAGATAGAGAATTCGAGTGGTGGATGTCAGCCAGCACGAGCGGCGTGTCAGTCACCAACATACACACGGATGACGACAGCAGTACAGTCGCTGTGATGGACCCCAGCTTGGATTCGCCCTCCAGTAGCGTCGACCGCGCGTCGAGGCGATACGATGCCACACTAGGTGCGAGCGCTAAGTCACCAGCAGTCGGCCACGAGTAGAATTGGGCACGGCTCTCGGACGACCTGTGAATGAATACAGTGTAAGTCGAATTCCACCAAGACAACTAGCGAGACCACAAGCTCCCCACCGTGCCAGCACGAGTCCACACGGGCTCCACACACACACCCGTGCCTTGTCGCTCTCGGGCACTAATTCGTGCTGCACGCGCAGGTGGCCATCGGGCGTCACGAGAACTAAATCCATTGCGGCATCGTTGTAGACGAGCAGAGTCTCTGTGGATGGGTGCCAGCAAACGCCACGGATAGAGCTCTTGCTGAACGACCCGACGAATACAGCCTGCAGGGATCTAGCCACACAACAACAGTCAAATGCGTGGTTCAAGGTTCTTGGAAACAGCACCAAGCGTACTCGTGGACGCTGACGCGCCACACTTCCACTCGCTCTGCAGTCGCGATCGCTACACAGGCGCTTTGCTGCAACGCGACGGGCGGAGAAGATCCGGTACTTGACCACGCGACGAAGCGGAAGGCATCGGGCCTTGTCTCCTTCTCATTTGCTGCTGAAGGATGCAGAACGATCTCCTCCTTTGAGGTCTCGATCACCTCGTCGCTGGCGCCGTCTCTATCGTACTGCACGAGCACGACCGTCGCGTCTCTCGGTAGCGCTGCGACGCCGAGCTGTGAATGATAAGCTACACGTCCCGTCAACCGACCGCGTGGGCGTTAGACCCAGACTACTGTGGGCGCAGTGAAGACGTCTCGATGTATCTTACCATGCTGAAGCAGATTGAGCTTGTTGCCCGCCGGGATCGAGGTCTCCGCCCACTCGACCGGTCCGTCCACGAGCATCTTGCTTGACTTGTCGGGAGCATTGGTGACCGACGCCACAGAAACCGGTATCAGACTCAGACTCAGCAACGTATCCATATCAGATCAACCTTCGAAAAAGTGGCATCAAACGAAACACGCCAAATTTTGCCACGAAGGGGAAGAGACCGTGCCAAACTTCAACGACGAAGTGCCACTGGGTACAGTCCTGTGGGCGGCAGGGTCGGATGCTGACCTGTCAAGAAGTGTGGCTCCTCCCGGCACAAGAGACCCTCCCACCCTTCCGTCTGAGGAGCGGATGGGAGGGTCTCTTGTGCATTGGATTCCGGTGTGGCCAGACACTGGGAAGCCACGCGTTCCCACCTCAGCGTACCTCACTAAGCCAAGCACACTGACCAAGGCAATGGCAGCACCCAGCACGCACGATGGCGTCGCCTTCTCCTCGCTGGCAACGCCGCGCGGAAGCGGCGCGCCTTCTTCAGCCGGCGTCTTCTCGTCGATGGCGTCACTGCTGGGGCTGCAGCTTGATGACTCGTTCTTGTGCCAGATCTGCTTCGACAATGTGCTGGTGTCGCAGAGCCACACGCTCTCAGCGTGCGGCCATCGCTTCTGCTCGTCGTGCCTGCTAAGCTATGTGGCGTTCCACATCCAGGCAGGAGAGACTGACGTCAAGTGCTTCTTCCAAACGACCGCTGGCGGCGCGGCACCGAGCGATAACAGCGACACCGCGTGCCTGACGTCGATCCCCCCGGAAGAGATCGAGCAGCTCGTCGACGAACGCACGTTCGCAAAGTTCACGCGGTTCCGGTTCAACAGGCAGCACGCGAACGCGCGCCAGTGTCCGTACTGCGACCACAGCCAGCTCTGCGAGAACACAAGCAACGGCGAGTGTGTGTGCGCCGCCTGTCTGCGCGTGTTTTGCTTTGTGCACGGCAACGCCCACGCAGGCGAAGCGTGCCGCGCGTACACCAAGCGCAGGCGCAAAGACGACAAGCGGAACTTGGCAGTTATCACACGACTCTGTCGCGCGTGTCCGGGCTGCGGTCAGTTGGTCGAGAAGGACGGCGGCTGCAACCAGGTCAAGTGCTGGGCGTGCAAGACGAGCTTTTGCTGGATCTGCCGCGAGGTCATTGACGAGGCCACGTTCCCGACGCACTACCAGTGGTGGAACGTTGGCGGCTGTAACGGCAGCCTCGGGACGAGCGGCGACGACGAGTCGACCGCGTGGGAGCGCATGACGCTGTCGTTCTGCAAGGGGCTGCTCTTGGTTGTCTTTGGTCCTCCCGCGTTTCTGCTGGCCGCCGTGGCAAGTATTGTGTGCTGTTGCTGGTTCCCGTGCACCAAGGTGTACAACGTGAGCCACCGCCAGGCGTTCATGTCGTGCGTCTGCGTGGCTGCCTACGTTGTGATGCTGCCCCTGTTTATGCTTGGTGCCGTGTTTTTCCTGCCGTGTCTGCTCGTGGCGTACTGCGCGAGTCCGCAGTCGTTCACGATGAGCTCGCGCGACTACGTGACCGTGATACGGAAGGAAGACAAGTCACCTAGCAACAGACAGCGTACTGGCACAGAGGCGGAGGATTCGCCCGTGTAAAATGCGGCCATTATCCGTAGTTAAAATCTCCGCTGTGTGTTGGTCTGTTCTCTCGATCTGCATACCTACAATGGTCTCAGAAACAGGCTACTCCGTCAGTGAAACGACGAACCCTGCCAGTACAGGGATATGGGTGGAACCTGAAAGCACCAATGCAGCGCCGGGGAGGATGAAGGAACGCATCCACGACGATAGTATGCTGCTTGAAAGAAGGAGGTCGCGTGGATCGAATCACGTATGCTGTAGTGGTGGCTAATACCCTCTTGGCTTGAGCTTTGCCAGCAAAACTCGGTGCATACGGGCATGGCTACGTCGTGAGGTTACTAGGTACATTGATTGCGCGCTATGTACTCCAGCTTCTGCATGATCATCATGCATTTGTGGCGTGAGGTGAACGCAAGTAACCACCAAGCTGATTGCCGCGTGCACGGGCCCAGAACCAAAGTGCCAGCAAGCGTGGCTGAATGAACGACCAGACGTCCACACCAATCTCTGCAAACACCTTGGCTTGATGCACGCAAACGTACGCGATGAAAGCAGGTCGCGGTACGACCCTGAATAAGAAGTTGAGCACCCCAACAAACGCCAATCCGGTGCGCACGCTCTCGACGAGATCTAAAAACTCCGCGGCCGTGATCGCCTCGGTTGGTCGCTCGCTTGTGAGTGCAGTGGCAAGAACTGCGAGTGCGACCGCGAGCGGGTACACGAGGATACTGATGGTCTGTTTCACCCTCAAGACCATCTGCTCGTGCACAGCGTCATAAGTACGACAGAACAGCACCCACCGTGGTGACTGCCCGTTCACGTCCACGACATCGAATTGGCGTCCCCCGCAGCCAGTCAGGCGCATACTCTGAGTGGACGCAAGAAAATAAACGTCATCATCAATAGAACCCAGTACAAGTTGAATAGCAGTCGACTCGATCGAATCTCGTACGTTGTAGTGGTCAGTCACTCCGTCTAGCTCGAGCTTTGTGGTGCAGATCCAGCAAAAGTCGGTGCGGCACACTACACACGTCATGTGGTTGCACCCGCCTATTCGTAAATCAAATCCGCAAGAGCGCTGAGCACGGCACTCCATTGCGAGAACACGGAAAGGGAACGTACCCGACTTCTCCACGTTGCACTTGCAGCCAGGACAGGGCTTGGCCACGCGCGCAATCGTCGCACGGGTCTGCGTCTCGCTCTCGGCGTTCTTCAATTCGTAGTCGGCACACGATCCGTCGGCGTGAGCGTTGCCGTGGAAGAAACAGAACGCGCGACCGCACTTCTCGCATGTACACTCGGGCTCCTCTGGGCCAGCACACTCTTGTGGGTGGCAGCAGAACGGACACTCTCGTGCTGTTGCATTCGCTTTGCTGAAGCGGAAGAGAGTGCACTTGGACCAGAAGTCTTGGTCCACGATTGCTTGAAGCAGCGCGTCATCGATGCGCGTGCCGCACGTGGCAGTGGTGCTGTTGATTGCCACCGGTGCTGTGGCGTGCTCCACTGGGTGGAAACAGACGGGGAAGACGTTGCCCTCGGCGATCTTGAGCTCGAGATATCGCTTCAGACACGGTCGGCAGTATCGATGGCTGCACACCGTCAATTGGATGGTGTCGGCGACGGGCACATTGTCAAAGCAAATCTGGCACAGCGTTGTGCGCACGGTCCTCGCGAGACCGAAGTAGTCGGAGATGGCGCGCTGGAATGTGCGCGCGGCCGACGCTACGAGCGAGGCAGCCGGATCGCTCGCGGGTGCCGAGTGGAGAGAGATCGACCGACGCGGCGGCTCGGGCACACTCGTGAAGGTCTTCGCCTTGAGCAGCGCCGGCGCCGATGCCTGGCGGAGGCTGACGGGCTTGGTGGTTTGTTGAGGTGCGTCTCCGGCACGCTCGATTGCCTGCGCACTGGACTGGGAAGATTCACGTACGTGGTGCTGCATGAGGTGCGCAGAGAAGGAGGAGTGTGAGGGACAAAGAGACCCAAGTTTTTTTCCAGGCTTGGGTTCACTGTCAAAAGGGTGAAAGATGATGTGGTTAGGTGTAATTTCGTGTGAGCTACGAAATCATGAGATTCTGCTGTAAATACCGTTTCCAGGCTGAGTTCTGTATACTGTACTACATATACTGTACTGAAGTAGTACTGTCCTGGCTCATGAACTCAGAATTCGGATTGAGCGTCGATGAAGAACCATACGCGACGTCGCTATCGAAGAAAGATTGGTGCGGGTCTGCAGGGAGCACGGCCAGGTAATAATATACCGGAACTGAACGAAACCCGAATGATCTTGCACGCGAGTAACATGGGCGATCTTTGCAGCATCGATCCTTTCAAGGAACCCAAGAAAGGCACCCACTGACGCTGCCCATTTTCTTCTTAGTCGCCATCATCTTTGGCGTGCTCGCCCTTCCGTCGAAGGGACAGAGAATGAACCACGAATTCGTCCGCGTTTGCGCGACCACCCGTCGCACTCGAGTCCGAGTCGACGACAGTGCGCGCCAGCAGCAGCGGAGGGTACGCACTCTCATTCAGCAACACGCTCGCGATCGTGTGCGGCTCGGTGATGTGCTCGAGCGGGTCCGACTCCACACCGCTACGCCTGACCACGTACGGCCACAACACCACGACCGTGACCGTGACCACGAGCAGCACACACCCTGCGAACGTGAGCAGCACATTGAGCCATGGCACGTAGACGTAGACCTCCACGTCTTGTACGTTGGCCTTGAACGCCAGCATAGTCTGGTTTGTCGAGGCGTTGGCGAGAACGTCTCGCGTGACACCCCCCTGGACGAGGAAGAACGCCGCGGCCGTGTAGGTTGGCTGGAGTGTGCTCTCGATGTACATGTGGTTGTTGACGTACGCGACCATGCGGCTCCGACCTGTGGAGTCACAAGACCCTCTTGGTGGCTGTGGGGTCACCGTCAGGTTACGAATGTTGTGGGGCATGAGGATATCGCCGATGTACACGTCCCCACCGCTGCTGCGATATAGGTCAAATCGTTGGGGGCGTCGCACAGATACGATCGGTAGTGGGTCCGTTCCGTGTCCATCGAGAACGGGCTGGGGAGCCAACGCGAGAGGCAGGGTGCTCGCGTTCACGACCAGGCGCTGCCCCGACCCGGGCAGTGCGACGTCAAACCCCATGCAGCCGTCGCTCGAGTCACATCTGGCGTTGTAAATCTTCGAGAGGTTCTGCGCAGTCCACGTGATGCGAGCTGCCGTCGTAGAGAAGATCTCTCGTAGGTTGACGACCACGCCATAGCCCTCGCCCCTCACGAGTTCTCCATCCCGCACAGTCGCGTTCTCGATCAGAGCGTCGGCGACGAGCCGCTTGCCCCGGCTCAAGAATAACAGAGACCGATTCGACCGAGTACGGCACTCAATGGTTGGGATGTTACCTGTAGCAAATATCCCTATAGTTGCAGTGTCGTTCTCAAACATGCTCGAAGTGAGCGTCTCGAAGCCGTCGCGATCGGTGCATACGCCGTACATGTCGATCTTTTCGTCGAGCGCCCCACCACCCTTTCGAAACGACACATGCATTCGCGAGGCGTCGAGCTGGCGTGCTTCCAGCGCGTAGTACCGCGTCGTGCCGTCTTTGCTCGTGTTCGTCTGCAGTCGCGGCGTCGCCGCTTCGCGCTCCACCGTGACCGCGTCCACCCAGACCGATCCGGGCACAATGTCGACACGCGACAGCGTCATCGTCCAGCTCTGCAGGGACGCATTGCGGTAGTTTACGCCCGAGTTGTTGTACATGATTGGGCCGCTGTTCTTGAGGAACCACTCACGGTCTTCTTGCTCCGTGGTCCCGAATTTCCGAGGCAGCAATCCCCAGAGCCGCGCGGTGGGTCCGTACAGGTTCGGCGTTATGCTGTCTCCTTGGGACTTGCGGAAGAATTGGCTCGCCACTGAACGGTTGAAACTTCCTTGGGTGTTCGAATCCCACGCATCGCCGTTCGCACGGCTGTACACGAGTAGGTCGGCCGCGACCGACGCGTTCATGGGTAGCTGCTCAGGCGTGAGCGCAACATTCCCGGGCGTGTTGGTTCGAGAGACATCGATTTTCATACTCTTTGGTGCCACCGCCTCAGCCAGAAGATACCTCATCCACGGGTACTGCGGGATGCGGTAGTCCACGGCGTCGAACGAATCGATATCGCTTCGGTCGCTACACGTAGCTCGCGTCTCCATCGCGCGCGAAAGAATCAGGCTCCGAAGGATGGTATTTGTCGCTGGGTTCCCAGGCCGGTCTTCGGCGTACGACTTGTCCATGGTCGAGGTCTTGCTCGGATCCACGACTGGCAGCGTCAGCTCTCCGGTCGAGATCGTGGACCGAATGGGCTGCTCGCGCACTTGGACATTGACAGCAGTCAGTCCGTTCGAGAGCAAGTAGGTGCCTCCCGCACCCAATACGAAAGCGGTCGCGCCGGTGCCCCACCGTCTCTCGGCTTGGTAAACGTTGTTGGCCATGAGCCGCAGTACGACCACTCGCATGGCCAGCCCCATGAACATCTCCACGGGCCGTTCGAACAGTCCCGTGATCGTCCCCGAGTACGAGTTGTATTTTTCCAACAGCTTCTCTTGATCGGGGATGGACACGGTGCTCCGCTCGAAGGTCTCAATCACGACACCGCGGCGACTAAAGCAAAGTGTGAGAGTGGCGACCGCAAGGACGGCCACCAGTGTCAGCAGCACGAGCCGGACGCGCTGCACCGCCACACGAACTGCGAGCGGATCGACTGCCGATGGCTCTCGACCGCCATGTGAGGTGGTGACGGAGGACCGTTGGTCGATCAGGTGAGACTGTAGTATTGCGAGCGACTCGGAAGTCTCAAGCTTTCGGATCTTGGTCGCGACGGCGGTGGAGTCATCTTGAGCAGTGGGTATCATGGGCAGTGAGAGACGGAAGTGACTGGAGAGCAGGGAATCGGTAGTGACGCGGGCGGTCGTCTCTCTTGTCTGACCTGACCGTACCCTGGCAGAGAGTGACATGGGCCATCACTCATTGTCAAATGATTTTCAAATTTTCGTGGACTGGCCTCTTGGTGTTGCCAAGAGGCGAAAATTTGAACGCTGGTACTAAGGTTTCTTAGAGCAAGGTACGTGCTCTATACACTGCTGAAGATTGATCATCTTATGTTTTGATACAAAGCAGCATTTGCGACGTGTGAACAGCAGTGGGACCAACTCATTTGTTGATCTCATAATGTGCGGCAACATCGACTGTCAGGGTGTTCACTGTCAACCCAAACTTTTTCCTTCGTCAACAACCCTAGTATTTTAGTTTTGGCCAATCAAATGCAGTTACCTTCGACAATTGCTTGAGGATTTCAACAAGTTGGAAAAATCTCTCCTCATGGCGAAGCAACAGCATAAAATCTTTCGTAATTTGGTCAGATTGGGCTGAAGGATCAACAACTCGTCTGTATACAGTATATGTGTTTGCCAATCTTGGCGCCTCAGGCAGGCCACTTGGCTCCTTTTCTTGTGGAAATGGATTGCTGGTGCCAAAATAATAGTGTTCTTGCGGTGTAGGCCAACTCGGTCTCGCCGTCGGGACGACATACCATGTGAGCAATCAACTGTCTGCACCCACGCGTTATCTTCTCTCTCCACACGATTGCGCACACTCCGATTTGAAACTTCTAGCCACCATCAAACGCCCACGAACTGCTCCATTTTCATTCTCTATTAGAATTCTGCTCTTTCTCAGGTTCACTTACTAGAAAGCAATGTCGCATCTCAAGGCCCCTAATTGCCGGCGGCGTGCGTGCCGCCGTAACTTAGAGGTATTTCTCCAGCCCGAGATGGAGACGCTCCGACAGACTCTCTCTCTCTCACTCGTACGACTTCCCAATGATGAGTGGACCATCGTCAACAAGGCCACTGAGAAGTACCAGCATGGGGCGTTTGTTCGAGCGTGTTGCGCTGGGATATAGCATCATGAAATCGTCACTAGACAGCAAATTATAATTGTGTGTGTGGTGTACTAGTTACTAAGAACCCGATAATCCTTCGGTCATCGGCCGAGCTCTGGCCGGATTATGCAAGATGAATTATATAAAGGCAAGGTTACCGTGGTGCTACGCCCGCTGGCCAGGAAGGCCCGGCCGTAGAGGCGGCTACAAAGTTTGATGGAAACCGACAAGCTAGCGCGACAAGTCCCGACATGATGGTGAGCATGTTGACACGCATAGAGGCCCTCTGGTCGCTCATGGTGGCGCGATTTGACCGGGTCGAAAAGCGGCTCGACGACGTTGTCGGTCGCCTGGCTCGACTTGAAGTGCCGAAACCGCACCATCACTTTGAGTAGGAGAGTGTTGGTCGGTATCACGCTGCGTGGCAAACGGGTCTTGGCAAATGGTCCCCCATAACCCGACCCGAATTGACAGCGAAGTTCAGCATCTTCATGGACTCCATAATATGGAGTGGCTGGCTCACTCTCTGATACATAATGTACGCGCACACACCATCTCCTCATGCATGATGGCAATGTCGTTATGGCCACTTAGATCTTGGTCTGCTTGTCGGGCGCTCTCTTTCTTCAGGCAATCTAACTAAAGTTATCATATTCAAAAACGGGTTTGCGATTCAGGAGTCGAGATTCGCACATTCGAGAACCCAACTGCCCACGATTCAATTTTGAATTGCGCCGGCCCACCAGAATCTCCTTGACACGAAGCCGTTGGTTCCATAACCGATCCGGCCACCAACAACACACACTACCAAACCAGCAAGTAATATGGGACGCTCTCGCTCAAGCCCTCGCCGTGCGCCAGCTCCGGCTCGTCCGGCCCCTGCTCGCTCGGCGCCTCCCCCGGCCAAGCAGCAGCAGGCGCCTGCGCCCGCCCCCGTGCAGAGCAGCGGTGGTGGCGGCATGATGAGCGGTCTCATGGGCACCGTCGCGCAGGGCATGGCCTTCGGCACGGGTAGCGCCATCGCGCACCGCGCCGTGGGTGCTGTCGCCGGTTCGTTCGGCGGCTCCGAAGCGCCCGCCCAGGAGGCTGTGGCGTCTGAGGCCGCGCCGGCCGCGCAGGACATGTGCGCCGGCAACCAGAAGTCGTTCTTCGATTGCCTCAACGCCAACCGCAACGACATCAGCTCGTGCCAGTTCTACCTGGACCAATTCAACCAGTGCAAGCAGCAGAACGCCTACCAGTAAGCGAGGGTGTCTCTGGTGGAAGTGATTCAGTTCGTCTTGAGCTCTCGCGTCCCAGCCTTCTTCAACAACTCGGGATGTTCGCGGCAAGACCTGCATTTTGTCGTGTGGGTGCCTGGGATTGAAGCCATTCCGTTGTGGGATGGAACGGAAGGGTCTCTTGCGAAGCACATGAGAGGAACAGCACGATAAAACTAGAATACATCCGAACCTATGTAAAGCTTTTGTTGTCTGGCATCCTTCAACCAGAGCAACATGAGAGACGGCAACCCCAGAGACGATTCCTCGCATCGTGCGTGGGGTAATGTCAGTGATGGTCCATCATAGCGACAATGAAGGTCCTGTGAGAATGAACAGCCATAAAAACGAAACGCAACAAGCGTGATCCAACAGCAACATCAATCTGTTGGGAATCCCAACAGACTGCTTGGGATCGCCACTGCTGAGCAGTTGCCCTTGCGACTGATCCACGACCAGAGCTTGATGTTGTTGCCCTCCTCATTCGATTTTTGTCACGACACGCGCTCTGCTTTGGAACAGTTTCTGCCGGCAACGGAAAGATTCACAGATGTTTTAACCGTCAGAATGGTTTTAACAGTTTTAACAGTTTTAGACGTCTGTTCTCTTGTATGCATTTTTTCGAATGTTTTTGTACCAGCCATTCGAATAACCTAAAAAAATACGAATTATCACAGCGTGTATGGTTCTGAATGGGCCGGGGTCAAAGTTAGAACCGGGTGTTTTGTTCTCTTGTCAGCTTTCAAGAAACAGCACACTTTCCCCAACCCCTGGCCCGTGTTTTCTTCTCATCCTCCTGAATAAAATCGCTCCTTTTTCTCCGCCCACAGTAGAAAAACCTCAACCCAAAGGACCTTGAACCTCGCTGTACTCTTGAAGTTTGTATGGAACACCGACAAGATCCTTTCCCTGTGGTGCTCTGTGCTTCAGGTCCACTCGTTTGGAATGGGTGGGGTTTTTTGGATCCTTTGCGCTCTCCCCTGTCCATGGCTCGCGAGGGAGGAAAGCTGCGTTGCGGCCACCCGTTGCATGACCTTCAAGCCCAAGCACATTCTTCCTTTTTCTTGGGATACAAGCGCAAGCTCGGCTCTCCAGGAAGAACTAAAAAGCAGCTCGTCGTTCTAACTCGTCTCCCCTCGCTCCGCGAAAGAAAAAAACGATCCAGCAACCATGGTACGTCTAAACTCAACCCACGCAAGCATGGTTTTCTTCGAGGTGGTCTAACTGGAAGTTGCTTTTCTTTTTCTTTTTCTTCTGGACCATGTAGGTGAACTTCACGGTCGATCAG
>JAADWA010000916.1:0-12220 GCA_023335935.1 Pythium phragmiticola
CCAAGTGCAGCTTTGAATTCCTCTGTCCCGGTATTTCCAGTCAGCTCCGAGATTGCCGAACGTTCGGACGTGAATTGCTTGATGCCATCTCAAGTGCGTGCACCGAACAAGGCCTCAAGTACCTGAAAGATGAGCAAGCCTTTAAGGACGTGTCCGAATCAGCACCAAATGCTGTGAACACTCTTAATTCCTCGTCATCGAAGTGGTTAAAGCGCGCGTACGAATCGATGATCGAGCTCTACGGCGCCACGTGGAGTCGATAGAACAGCATGCAGGCTTGCTTCGCCTCGCTGTTGCGTGTTAGGGCTGGGCTTTGCAAGTTCTACTTCAAGTGGAAGGACGAGAAAGATTTTCCGTCAGGTTTGAGCATTCTAGGTGATGAGACTGCTAGCAGGATCTTGCCGAAGCCATCCACCCCTTGTCGTTCGCATCGTATAAGCTTCACCAAGACAATAACACTCGCGGATGTTGTTGACTACTACGCAATCATTTACCGCGGTTTTGCCCGGAGCAACAAGCACGGCGAGAAACTTGCGCAACTATTGGAGAATCGATGGTTCGACTGCGAACCATTGTTCATGCTCGCCTAGTACCTACACCCATTGTACTCCAACGCGTCGAGTAGCCTCGATGTTACTGCTCTGACGAGCTTCATCAACGTTGTGAGTGTCTGTGTGTACTACCGGCGACTGACCCAAATCGAGACGGCAGGCGTTCGTTTTGGAGATTCGTTGCCTGGCAGCTCGGAAACTTTACGGCAGTCCCAATCGATGGGTCTCCACGCAATGCACCGCAGCGAGGCACGCATGTGGCACTGGACTCATGAGACGTATTCTCATTAGAAGTCGTCGGCGCTGCATGTGTCTCTGCACAGCCGCCGGTATCTTAATCCAAGATAAAACGACCGCGTTTATCGCAGCCTGGCGCAGTCGTACTTACGATTGTGTGACGAGTGAGGCCATCGCTCTCACTTTCCACACACCCACGTGCATGTGGATGCGACAAAGCCGACATCGAATGGCCATTTGATGTCAGAGCGGCGGACATCTTCACGGATCGATGCCGCCAGCTAACCCATAGGTCGTACCTACGAAACCATGGGAGGCCCAATATGACGTTGAACTTGTCATCAAGGTCGAATACGATGAAGTCATCATCGTACTCCTTGCCGTCGAGCGTGTAGTGAAGGCCCGCTACACGCTTCATTACCTTCACCGATGCGCTGGTTGCTAGACGCACGGTCATTCTCGTCGGAGGGATCTCACGCTCGACGTACTTGAGCGCGAGATCCTCCAGGGACTGCCGTCGAACGAAGTTATTCGACGCTCCACAATCGACGAGAGCGCGCAGGTGTTTTCCTGCCACCTGGGGATTCAATGTGATGAGGACTTCATCATCACCAGGTGTGGTAAAGCATAGTGCAGCCTTCGTCAAGAGTCACACAAAATCTCTTGACGTTGCTGGATCAGTAGGGCGCTCCGCCCCAACTGACCCCGACCGGGTTTTGGTCGCTCGCCACGCTGCGACTTTGTCGCAACGCGCGAACGTTCCCCTTGGCCTTGCTTGCCAACGGGACGGTCCTCGCGCGCAGTGCCGCGACACACTGGGCGCGGAGCATTACACTCATAAGCGAAATGCCCGAGCTTCTGACAACGGTTGCATTTCTGCGATCCTTTGTTGCCCGTTGAGTGCGCCTGATCGCTCTCAACGTACGAGAGAGCCATTGCCTCTGGGCCTCCGCTGTCCGATAGTCGTGGTGGACGATAGGCGGACGAGTGGATAAAGCCTGTTGCAGGATGAAGTCCTCTTGAAGCGTGATGGCGATCGCGTCATCAAGCGTCTCCAGTTTCAAACGGAACAGGTAGGTCTTGACCGGACCATCGGCAAGACCTTTGATGAAAGACGCAATCTGCGTCTGTGGTTCAACACGATACAACTCACAAGGCATCGTGTGTGCTCAGCACAAGCGTGGATGTCACGCTTACCCTGCTTCAAGTCCAAGAACTCGGCACGAGCTCTGAACGCCGCACGCGGAGGCTCAAACGTTCGTTTGAGCTTGGCTGAACTCATCCAACGATCCGAAGCAAAACGGATCGTGGAGCTTAAGGCCAAGCGCCTAAGTCTTCGCATGTCCGCCAAGGTTGGAAATGGCGAACGTGACCCGCATCTCATCCCCATCGATGCGACGCGCCTCAATTGCGTCGTCGAGTTCGACGATCCAACGAGCCAAGGAGTCGCCCTCGACTACCTTGAACCTGGACATCTCGATCTTGAGCGGTTCGGGGTGGCGCGGACGAGCCGGTGCAGCAGCGGTCGCTTGCTGCTGCTGTCTCAACAGTTCGGACTGTTGAGCCCCTTGCTGCCTCAACAGGTCGGCCTGTTGAGCGCCTTGCTGCTCGAGCAGGCGATGCTCCTTCTTGCCTCGTCCAGTTCATGCTGGATGAGCCGGGGAATGTTCGCGTGCTGCTCATCGCGCAACAGCGTGAGCAGTATGGTGCCGACGGTCTCAGCCGTTTGCTGAACCGCCTGGAGGTTCTCACGCGGAGCGTGGTGGCCTTGCGCTCTTGCGGTTTCCTGAGCAAGAGCGTCCATGGTCGCTGAACGGACCACGAAGTGCTATAAGGTGTATCGAAGTGTTACTTGACGTACACTGACAAAGAGGAAAGACGATCACACGGGACTTGTGTGGTTCATGGAAGAATGGAAACTGAACGTATTCTGAATGGCCGAATGGTCATTTAAACCTCAAACTATGTATAAAACCTTGCAGGAATCACGCCAGGATTCCTGCAGACCACTCAATCCCAAAGTCCAAACGGGAATGGTGGAAAAGCGACGATATCTACTGGATATCGTCGAATTGAACAGGACGTTATCACGGGTGACCTTCGTGTTGTCCATGTTCCTCACTGAACCCAGAATGTTGGTTCAGTTAGACATGTAACGGGTATAACCCGTTTTTGCGAGGAAGCAAAACAGAACTTGCATCGACAGACAAAGCCGATCAACCACGTGAGAAGAATTATTGATGCGCGTGAGAAACCCATCGGCTTACAGACTGCCGCCCGATTGTGCCAGAAGAATGAGCATCTCATGTCGCTTGTGACAATGGAGAACGAAATTGACGACTCCGATTTTGGCCCAGACGATCCAGTCATCCACATGGAGCATTACCTTCTTGAATTCTTCAGCGATGACTTTGAGCGCGAGTTGCAAGAACTGATTGCAGAACAGGCTCGCTGACAACACCGGCGTGGTGAGCGTGACCATCAATGGAATGGAAGCTATTCCTCCTAATGACAGACAACCCCTCCCAAAAGAAAACAACAAGAAGTTCCCACAGGAGAAGTTGCTCGAAGGTTTGTGTGGAACAAAGGCCAGCCGGGCATGTCTTTTCTCACCCTCAACGACAAAGTAGAACAGCAAGAGCCGCCGCTCGGCAAGTAAATATACATCCTGCATAGCATACTTAGCCCACGCATTCTTCGACAGGGTGGTGCACTCTGGCGCCGGCCAAGCTCCAGCTCATTTGCTCGTTCACGCTCAAGCCACGCAAGACCTATGGGGTGGTCAGCGAAGCCATGGCTTTCCGTGGAGATCCACGCAACCAGCGCGATTGTCACGCTGCCCTTGGACAGCGCCAACCACTGCGCGCCCTTCACCCCTGAGGACAATGAGCGAGGAGCATGAGTGTGCTGCACTTCTTCAAGTCGCTATTTCTAGCGAACGAGTTGAGAATATTGAGATCCTAGAACGTACTGATGTTGCACGTTTTCATTTACTCCTCATTTGCGTCGATAAAATTTATTGCAACCCGCTAGCTTTCCGTTTTCGGGGTGCTCATGCTAATCTATGCAGCGACAGCAGAAGGAATGAGAAATGTGTCTAAATCAAAGGCTGCTTGGAAGTTCTCGCTCGCTTCCAACCGGAATGTGTTGATGAAGGCTGCATCGGGCGCGATGAGGGCAACGCCAATCGACTCGAAAAGGAGTGAGAGAAAACCGCCGACTTTGTCGACGTTCGAGCAGGAAAACTTGAGAGCCTTGATGTCGATATCCTGGAAATCTTAGAGTAATAACAAGCAAATACGTAGAAATGGAGAGCACTGAGGCTGTACCGTCTCACCGTCGAATATATCGCGCATCCGCTTTTTCACAGTCTGGCGAACATCGATTCCATTGGCTGCCGGATTAGCGAGCACGACATTCTTGGTGCGTCCAATGCGGTCGATATAGGCCTTCTCGCCTGAATGGACCTTAAAAGTGACGGCCTTTCTGCCATCCGCTCGTCCATATCCTCCTGGGCAAGCAGGAACCAGTGCTCTTTGTCGAGCGAGGGGTGAGTCATACTACGTGTCGCCCATAAGTCCTGTATGGTGGTTGTGATGCGCTCAATGACGGCCCTGTTTTGGTATTGAACGCGATCGAGACGCTGGGCTATCTGTTGGCGGTGACGAGCTACTAGATCGAGAATGGCTTTCTCGTGCCAAAATTGTTGCGGCCTCTGCTCTCGCACGCTCCTCTTGCATGGCTTCCTCGTGACTTAACTTTTCGGCGTCCGCGCGGGCGTGTTCCTCTTGCATCGCATCTGTACCGAATAATAAATCGTCCCAGCGTCTGGAGGAGCGTCTCGTCTTCGCCAACGTCTTGGAGTGCTCTGCGCAGCTCTCGTTCGTTTATCAACTCACACTCAAGATCATTCGCGCGCATGACAGCATCGTCGGCGTCGGGTTTAAGCTCCTCGTTCCGCGCGAGCGCGTCTCGTAGTTGAGTTTCGAGTTCGTTAATGCGCTGGTGGAGCGCGACAAGGCTGGATCCCTCCATGATGCTGTGATGACCAGGAAATGGACTTGTCAGCCTTCGATATGAATCTGTGCGAGGAAGCCAGTGGAAGTCTAAAACCAGTTACCACACAGTTTTGGCTCTTGTATAATTCTCAACGGGGCGTTTTGCCCCTCTGTTCGGTGTTTACTATTCGCGCGAATTTTGGCGCTTGGGATTTTGCCATCCCTGCACCCTGATAATGCGGATATCGTATGTTTGGACGGTCTGAAGTTTGTTTGCAATCCCATCCCGTACGTTCGTTCCCCATATTGCGAATGTTTCAACAGTGCTCCGATTCACGTAGTTAACGAGAATGGAGTACATGAACATCTCCTTACTGTGAGTCGAGAGATGTCATGTACTACATTGTTGTTAATTTACATTTGAATTGCTACCCACATTTGTTACGACGAGCAGCAGTATCCCAGTCCCGTCCGCTGTGAAACTCCAACAAAGGGATGCGCCACGCCACCCTACCCCTAGCTCACTCATTGTGGAGATCGGATTGGGTCGAAAGTTCAGGTTGCCTGGACTGATTGCTGGACTCTTCCCATGAGTTCCCGCCATTTCTGGCAATTTCATAAAACCGTTTGTTATTTTTGGTTTTCTGGAACGCTCACAATCTGAAAAAAAACGTCGCACTCGGACCTCTCCGACCTCAGGAAGGAGGAAGAGAAGGAGAGCGAAAAGCGTGGACACCACCCACCCTTGCCTGCTCCCACCACGCGCTTTGTCTACTGTATTAATTCAGTCGGCTTGCGTGACGACTATTTTTCTCCAAGCAGTCGGTTTCTCTGTGTTTTTATATTCCAACAGGTGAGGCGGCCCATCTGCTTTTTACATTTTTTCATTTCTTCCCCACCGGGTCAGCATCCAGCGTCCAGAGATTCCAGAGAAGAATAACAGACTCGCCGCCGTCTCTCCGAGTCCGACGACGTACGTGGGAGGATCTCCATTACTCGATTCCTCCATTAGATCGCCAGCCGCGCTCCCTCCTGGCTGGCCTCCCATTGTCCGCCTTTTACTGCACTACGCTCCGCGGGTCTGCGTGGGCGCCCCAAGGCTTGAATCGCGGGTACCATCACCTCTCCGCCTGTCCAGAGCCGCGCCGCAGAAGGTCCCATCCAATCAGAGCGAGAAGAGAGAAAGTCAATGCTGGCTATGATTGGAGAAAACGCCATTGCCATAGACCTCGAGTCGCTGCGCCTCACCGTCGAGTACGAATACATTGGCGTCACGCCACCTCACAGCGGCAATCGGAACATGAGCGCCATGGCCGACCGCGACTGCCACAGCCCCCTGCGGAAATCCCGACCGAGCTTTTTCGACGACGATGACGACGACGAGCGGCTCACGGCCACGGCCACGACCGCGACGACGACGCGCTCGAGCAGCGCCAGCACGCCCGTCAAGCACGCGTCCCCGACGCGGTCGTCTCTCTCGTCGGCCCGCGCGATCCACGCCGAGGAAGTGTTCCAGAAAAACTTTGTCGGCATGCTCAACAAGCGCGGCTACAACATTCGCGATTCCGGTACGTACAGTCTGGCGGCGGCGTCGGTCGCCGCGAACGAAACTTCCGAGACGTCGACGGCGAGTTTGACGAGCACGGGCAGCGCGAGCATGTCGTCGCTCATTCTGTCGCTGCGCGAGCCCAACCACGGACAAGGGCCGCTCCACATTGCCGTGCGCAAGGGCGATCTCCACGTGCTGGACGCGCTGCTCGAGAACGACTGCATCGACGAGATTATCAACCTCGAGGACAACAACGGCAACACGGCGCTCCACTTTGCGGCCGGCTCGTGGCGACGGCCACAGTGCGCGATGATGGTGGAGAGCCTGCTGGCCGCGGGCGCCGACGTGCACATCGCGAACCAGCGCGGACTCACGCCGCTGGCTGTACACGTGCTCACAATCAAGGTGGACAATGCCGCGGTCGTGGTCAAGCTGCTCGAGTGCGGCGCCGACGCCAACACGGAAGTCGACGGCGAGTCGCTGCTCCACATTGGCATTAAGAACAACCTCGCGAGCATCTGCGGCGCGCTCGTCGCGTTTGGGGCGTCGCTCACGGCGCTGAATAACGAAGGGCTCATGTGCTACGAGGTCGCGCCGCAGTCAATCAGGCGCACGCTGCTGCGGAATATCACGACGGCGCCGCCGTTTTTGCCGGCACACCAGCGCAGCAAGTGCATGCGCTGCAACGGCACGCTCGTGAGCTCGGGCAAGGCCGTCGGCAACTTTTTCAAGCGCATGGTCGGCGGAAGGATATCGAGCCACCAGTGCAACTGCTACCACTGCGGACTGCTCTTTTGCTCGCAGTGCCTGAAGCGCACGCACGTGGCCGACACGCTGCCGGCGCAGTTTACACGGTCGCGGCTCGACGATCTCTCGAGTGTCAAGACGTGCAGCTACTGCGACTCCGTGCTGCTGGAACGGCGGCAGCGCCAAGACGCGCGGCAAACGCTCGAGCGACGCAGCTCGATCTTGCTGCCGTCGACCCGGCGCAAGACCAGCAACGTCAGCGCGGCGTAGAGACGGATCTGGCCAAGAAAAGAGGACAAAACGTGGTCGTATGTCCTCTCGGCGGAAGGAGGAAGGAGAGTTGCCTTGCCCAGAATAAGACGAAGAAGAAGAAGAAGAAAACAAGAACGAAACACAACGATGCCAAGCGATCGTACGACTATGACTGTGGCCATGACCACCCACCACCAGAATCACGGACCGAGAGGCACGGCAACTGTTCCCGCGTGGGGGCTTTCCGCCGACGCATGAATATGACTCTCGCTTCCCTGTTTAATTTAAGGCGACCCGCGAACTACTGTAGAATCCGCACGTATTGCGTTGTCTGGCTGAAGAATGAGAATGGGAGTATTAGTTTTCTAACTCGATCCGAAAATGTTGCTGAGCTCGTCGCTCATGAGCTCGTCGACGTCCAGCGCGCGCTTGGCCTCTCGCTCGGCAGCAACTTGTTGCGAGCGCGCGTCGGAGCCGTTCGAGACCGGGAACGCGTCCAGCACAAACTTGCCCTGCGTCGTGGTGGCTTCAAACGGCCGCACGGGAAACTGCGCCCACTTGGTAAAATGGTGGAACACGATGGCGGCCACGACCGTCGCATCGAGAGCGAGCGGCGCGTTCTGCGGACCGTGGAACGGCACGTGGACAAATCCCTCACAGACCGCGATTTGCTCCGCGGAGAGGGCACCACCCTTGTAAGAACACCAAGATAAAGATGGTGGTGAGGTGGGAGATGGGACAAGAGCATCTGCGCTCGTGGATGAAGATGGTGCGCACCTCATTGCCGATTACAAACGCCGTGGAAGCACTGTACGCTGCCGCGTGCGCGGCTGTTTAGAATGGGTGGAGCATGGGACAAATCCAAGAGTTGGAGTCAGTTGCTGTCTTCGCTGTCTCACGCAGGCTGCTTCTCTCCTCACCATGTGACTCGCTCGTGCGCTGGATGCCCATGATGGCGCAGCCTCTCTCCTTGAGGTACGTGCGCGCATCGCTAAAGTGGTAGAAGTGCACTATATCGACATACTTGTGCGCGCGATGGGCCCCGTGCGTGCCAAAGCGCTGCGAGCCGACTGGCCACGACAATGGGTGGAATCAGACGAGGAGGAGAGATCGATGCCTTAAGCACACGCACCGACGATGACTTGGGTTGCGCCAAAGGCCGACGCCGTGCGCAAGTACGTGCCGAGGTTCTGGCGGCCGCTGATGTTGGAGAGCACGACGTAGAGCGCCGCACGCGTCTCCGTGGACGAGGAGCTCATATTTCGCCTGGTGACCACCACGCAATAAATTGTACGACTCCCTCACTCCAATGCCCCAACGAATGTCACTTAGAACTTCACGGAATAATGCCAACCGATGGGGAGGCCACGCCACTGCTGCCCGCGCGCGATCGCGAGACCGCCGTGGCTGCGCATGGCAATGAAGGCGCCTCGCTCGGGACGAAGCGGTTCCCGTTCCACCCGACAGCACCAGCGACGCCGCTGTGGCGCAAGATCTCGTTCCAGTTCTTTGACGGGCTCAGCGATAGCGACGCTTTGCCGCTCGACGAACGCGATCTGTGGCATCTCGACCCGCAGTTCCGCGGCGCACAGGCCGCCGCCGACCTCAAGAAGCATGTTCCGACGAACGGGCGTGCGCGATGGCTTCGCGGTGTGTGGGCCGTCAACCGGACGCGGCTGCTCCGCCTGGCAGCGCTGAATGCACTTGCAACGCCGCTCGCCGCGCTGCGGCCGCTGCTGCTCTACTACTTCTTCCTCGTCGGGCTTTCTAGGCTGGAAGCGACCACAGCACGGCACTCCATTGATGGCCGGTGGGATCTCTTCTTGGCGATGGGTGGTATTGTTGTCATTGAGCTCTTGCTCGAACTGGTCCGACGCCATGCAGCACTCGTAGCTGCTGAATGTTACCTGCAGCTGAGCGCCAGCCTCTCGACGATGATCACCGAGAGCGTTGTAACGTCTGGTGTCTCCATGAATGCCTCCTCAGACGGCAAGGAACCAGCGCACATGGGGCGCAAGCAGCGGCTTACTGAGATCACCAACATGCTCAATAATAGCCTCAACAGCGTCGGTGTCGTTCCGCTGCTCGTCCACAGTGTGTGGCCCATGGTCGTGCGACTCGTGGTCTCCATGTGGGCGCTTGTCTGCGTCGTTAATGTTTCCTGGGTCGTCGTCTGTGCCGTGGTCAGTGCCTACGCGCTGTTGTTGCTCGTCGAGATCACCGCAGGCACGTCGCTCGCGCGTCAATTCGAGACGGCGTTCGCCCGGCGACTCAACACGATCCACGAGAGCGTCATGAGCATCAGGATGATCAAGATGAACGCGTGGGAAGACAAAATGGAGCGCAAAATCCATGAGGCACGGGCGCTGGAGACCGCAGCGGGGAACCGACTGGCCGTGCTCGCGTTCATCATCAAGCAGATCACGACAGATAGCCCGACGCTCTTTGCCGCGCTTGTCTTCGAGATCGCTGCATCGATGTCATCAGGCACAACACAGCAAGTCGACCTGACGCCCACACAAGTTTTCACGGCGCTGGTGCTGATCCATGACGGCTGGCGTTGCATTGACAAGATCAAGGTCGCGTTTCGGACGCTCGTAGTCGGCGGCCGCGCCTGGAGAGAACTGGAAGATTTCTTGGCCTCCAGCGCGGACTCTCGCATGCAGTCGTTAATGGAGACACCCGAGAAATCATCGACGAGGCCGGCGGTATCGGGATGGGTTGTGACGGAGATGCAAGGCGTATGCTTAGTGGCGACCACCCAGGCAACGTCTGGACCGCCGCTTCTCATCAACGTCGACTGGATTCTGCGAAAAGGCGAACTCGTGGTCATCCACGGTGCGGCTGGCATTGGCAAGTCCGTGCTTCTCAATGCACTTCTAGGGTTCGCCAAGGTGCAGAGTGGGTCCTTCCAGGGTCTACCCCAAGATTGTCGAGTCGCATACTGTTCCCAAGACTCGTGGCTCCAGACGCAGTCCATCCGTGACAATATCCTCTTTGGCACAGCCTTTGAGGAGCTAAAGTACTGGGCGGTCGTCGAAGCCTGCCGTCTTTTGGAGGACCTGGCGGTGCTCCCAGATGGCGATATGACTGCAGTGGGACCGCGTGGCATCAACCTTTCAAGTGGCCAGACAGCCCGAATTGCTCTCGCCCGTGCGTGCTACGCAGACGCTGATCTCTACTTGCTCGACTGTCCGCTTGCGAACGTTGATGCCGTCGTACAGAGTCAGATATTCCGCAGATGCATTGTGGAGCTGCTACTGTTCAAGACTGTGGTAATTGTGACCCACAACCCCGAGTACATTGGCTCATCGTTTGTCGATCAGCTCGTCGAGGTTTCTTCTCATGGCGTGTGCGCAACCAGTCGCCTGGCCAAGCGAGGATCCAAGACATTAAACACCAACACGGAAACGAGTCGGCCCACTCGCCGCATGCGTGACTATCAGACCATGATTGGATCACGAACACGATACGATCGCTCGCTTTGGATCTCTCCGTTGCCAAAAAGATCCAAGACGCTGGTGAGCCAGATCCGCTCCCCTCGAGATCGACAAGAGCCTCGGAGCCTCATCGATGACAAAAAGCAATTGGACACCTTCCTTTCTAGCACGGCCATCCGGCTCTTCCTCTTTGGAGGGGGTGTTCGAGCTTGGGCGTGGGTCGCCATCGCATTCGTCCTGTCAATGCTCTGGGGTGTAATGTGCATCTGCAGAGATCTCTGGATTATCAGCTGGAGGACCCTGTCGGAGACATTGCCATTCTCCAGCAGCGACGAAACCAAAGAGGCAGCGACATTGTACGCGGCACTCGTCTTGGCGTGTATGCTCGTCGGACTTGCAGTGCAATTGTGTCTGCTTGCATTCAACGTGGCATCAACCGGACAGCTCTTCTCACGAATGGTCCACACGATCTTGCGCGCGCCGATGACGTTCTTTTACGCGACTCCATTGGGGGATATGCTCAACCCGTTCTTCACCGATCTGAGTGAAGTTGACATGCTCATTCCACAGTGCCTGAGCAAGTTGGTGTTTGGCGCTGTCAACTTGCTCGGTCGTGCCTTGGTGGTTGGATGGATTCTCGGTCCCGTAGGTTTCATCATGGCGGTCGCAGGAATCGTAGTGCTGCTGCGAGCCCAGCCGACAAAATCATTCGTCGAATTGACCCACCATGTGCGAATCTCAAACGCCAGGCAACTCAGCTTGATGACCGAAGTGCTCGACGGCGAGAATGTACTGCGAGCTTTTGGCGAGGGTCACATAGCCCACACAGTTGGTGCCCTCCAAGCTGCCCACGAAATCAAAAACAGGATCGAGCTCTTCACCGACACGTTCAACTCGTACTCGATTCTACGCGAAGAGACAGTGCTGGCTGTGCTGTCGCTCGGGCAGCTAGCGATGCTGTTTGTGCGGTCACCGACGCCCGGAGAGATTTTGCTCGTCCTGCTGTATGTTCTCATGACGCAGCAAGAGTACGTCGCGCACGTCGGGTCAGGAATGGCCAATACCTGCGATCAGCTGTACAGCATCGAGCGTCTTCGTCATTTTGGAGGTGGCGAGATTGAGACCGAGTCTTCTTCGGAGGTGCGACCAGCCGTCGTTCAAGAAAAGTGGCCAGAGAACGGCGAGATCGTTTTCGAACACGTTGACTTCACGTATAGCAATCTCCGCGAGAATGCGAGTCCCACACTCGCACTCCACAACGTCTCCTTCTCACTACGAGGCGGCGAGAAAGTCGGCATCATTGGCCGCACCGGATCGGGCAAGAGTTCACTCGCCATGGCACTGCTCCGCGTCCATCCACTCCGCAGCGGCCGCATTCTTCTCGACGGTGTCGACCTGCGAACCGTGCCACTCTCGCAACTTCGTCGCAGCGTCACGATGATCCCG
>JAADWA010000917.1:0-12216 GCA_023335935.1 Pythium phragmiticola
ATACGTCTGCTTGGCGATGTCCGAGTGCCAGTAGAACTGGAGCGCACAGTCGCCAGCCTTGTCACAGCCTGACACCGTCGTCGGAATCGTCGCGGTCGTCGACTTGGCGTTGTTGTTGGTGGCAAAGTTCTCAATCTTTTTAATCACAACCGAGCGCTCGTACATGATGGTCCCATTGGTGCCAGTCGTTGGCTTGACGATGGCGAGCTCGAGGTAGCCCGGGTGCGGAGCTTGGATAATGCACTCGACCGTGAACTCGCTACCGGCCGTGAGCTCAGTCACGGGCGTGGCGTCGTCGGCGACCATGCCGCGGCAGCCGTTCATGACGTCAAAGCCCGCGCCATACGGCTGGTTTTGCTTGCGCTCGAGCAGGTTCTCGACGGGCGCGTAGTTGAGCTCCTGGTCGCCAGCTCCCTTGAGACCAACGTAGCAGTCAGCTCGGTACTTGGCCGTGATCTGGAACGGCGTGGGCTTGAGCATCATTCCGTGGGCCTGCACACTCGAGGCGAGCGCTGCCACGACCACCACACCCGCTGAGATCTTTGAGGCCGACCACATTTCGTCTTTAGTGCAGTCGAGGGGATAAGTCGTCGGATTGGATTGTGACAGGCAACAGCATGCCACGGGGAGGAATGATTATGGTGAGACTGGCGACTTGAACGACTTGGTGCAGAGAGAGAGAGAGAGAGAGAGAGGAAGATCATGAACCGAAAGAGAGACTGGTGGCCCTTCTCACCGAGGTGGGAATGTGGCTGTTCGTCCGCATGGTGAAGTGAGATTGGCCCATTGCTGTGCACCTCTGCCGCCACAGCAGTTGGTTTCGCACGCGTGTCGGCTGGCTCGATGGGGAACCTGTTGAACGTACTTAACCGGAGTGTGGATAATAGAGAAACCTCGAGCCAAAGTTCTTGGACGATCGCCGGAACTTATGCTTGCGTGCACGACGTCAACGTGTCCGTGGAGATGTGGGTCCGCTCTGCCATTGTGATCACCAGCACTGACGGAACTGGTGCGTTGGAATCAATGAGCTTCAGTGGAAGCAGCTGGACAAATGGAGACGCCCTTTATGACTCGAATGTAAAGTACAGAAATCCAGTGCCAGCTGGTTAATTGGATTGTTCGCCATCACAGCAGTTTCGATCTGCAAATCGCGTCCTGATGAAAATCGCGCTGTCCAGAGCGACTGATATAGCCCGAAAAACATTCACAAAACAGAGAAGGGACGCGCAAGAATGCAAAATTAGCCGTAACGATATATGTAGTTTTAGGGGTTCAAGGAGAGGCGATATTGTGGCTAAAGAGTCTCTTGTACACTGTGCCCTGCGGCTTGGTACGCCACACCACGCCCCAAAGGACTTTCACAGTGAAAGTCTCGATCCACACCAATGGAGGGATGACCTATCTCGTACGTCCAAATCGGTACATAAAGTTTCAGTAGAGCCACTTTTGTTCCGTGCCGCCGGATGTCCGGATGTGGGGAATGATCCCAGCTGGTCTCCAGCTGGTATGCAATCACTAACACTGCCTGCCTCAATGGAACGATATTATCCAGAACACATCTCTGTCAACAGGGACATCCAGCATCCAGTGGGGCCATCCTGTGCGCTCATGGCTTTGCATTTTCCAGACTCATTCCGCATTCTTCCCGGTCCTGACCAAAAGAGCACAATTCAACATGGTGATGACTAAGTTCTTTCTCGGCGTTACCGCGCTCTCGGCGCCGCTCGTGGCTGGCCACGGGTACATGGGGCTGCCCGTGACTGAAAGTCGTGCCGGTGATAAAACATCGCCCGTCACCACCATCGCCAGCTCGCAGTTCAAGGCACCGTCGGGCATGTCGTTCACGACCGACCCCGAGTCCAACACCAAGGCGTTCACGGCCTGGATCAAGACGAGCGAGTACAAGTCGCTGCGGGACCTCATTCTCAAGAAGGGTGGCAATGCCGGTGAGTGCGGTAACACCCAAGTCGGCGCCCCGCAGCCGCTCCCGGCCGCAGTCGAGTGGACCCACGGTGCGAGCGAAGGTTTCACGCCTTCCCACCAGGGCCCGTGTGAAGTCTGGTGTGACGACGAGATGGCGTTCCACGACGACAACTGCGCCAAGAACTACCCGACCGCGCCCGCCAAGCTGCCGTACGACAAGTCCAAGTGCGAGGGCAAGAAGAAGCTCGCGACGTACTGGCTGGCGCTCCACTCGCCCGAATGGCAGGTGTACATCGGCTGTGCCGCGCTCGAGAGCCGCTCAGGTGGCGGTGGTGGTGGTGCGACGTCGCCGACGCCAGCCAACTCGACGCCGACGGTCAAGCCGTCGACTCCGTCGGCTCCTGCCCCTGCTCCCGCTCCCGCACCGCCCGCGGGTGGCGATGACGACTGTGACGATGACCTCCCGGAGCCGGATTGCGACGATGACCTGCCGGAGCCTGACTGTGACGACGACCTTCCGGAACCGGCCAACAAACCGGCGCCTGGTGGTAACGGCGGTAGTGCGCCGGCCCCTGCTGCTGGTGGCAACAGTGGTGGTGCACCCGCTCCAGCCCCTGCCGCTGGGGGTGGCGAGGTCGGTGGCGACGCCGACTGTGACGACGACCTCCCTGAGCCTGACTGTGATACTGACCTCCCGGAGCCCGACTGTGATACTGACCTCCCCGAGCCGGACTGTGACACCGACCTGCCGGAACCCAAGAGTAACGAGTACAGTGGTAACGAGGCCGACAAGCCGGGCAAGCAGCCTTACAGCCAGCGCAGCTTCGAAGGCTTTGACGCCATCGACGAGGACGGTGGCGAGGACAAGCCGGGCAAGGTCTCCGCGAACGAGTACTAAGCTGCTCTCGGTATATTTTGGCTGGTCTGGACTCGTCACGTTTCTGCGTATCTTTCGTCGGTGTTAGCTATTTCTTCTAAGCGCCACCCCTGCCACGGCCACCACCATTTTGTGACATCGCAATATCCATACAGTCCCACACATTGCGATGATGTATTTAAAATTAAAAGTGTGGTTTATGTTTCTTCTTCTTCTTCATCATTTTCTTGTAATGATCTGTGCACAGGCAGGTCAATTGGCGTTGGTTTTCTAACGTTTTGGTGCCGCCAACAAATTGGTTCTTCCCAACAAGCATGACAGCACCGTTCCCACCGAAAGTCGAGGGTTGGAAGTTGGGAGCCACTTCGTTGGACAGAGAACACATTTGAAAGTCCCAACACTCATCTCTGTCCAATAAAGTGGCGATAGAAGTAGTTCATAGGGTCATCGTCTCCTCCGTCGCTCTATCACCCATTACCCTATCGAGCATTCGCTGCACCTCGTCACGCATTTCTGGAGTTATTGTCGCACTTTCCTTTAGCCTCTTGAGCCCATTCACGACGGCATGTTCGCCCTCAGTGAGGTTCGCTTTCAGATCCGTCACGGCAGCGATCCGCTCCACCAACGCCAGCGCCTGCTTCAGCCCCACAGCACCCAGCGTCCGCTCTTCCGTGTCTCCACCATCGCTCGGCTGCAGTTCCAGGCACTGGGCGACCACGGTGATTGCGCCAGCGTCCACCAGCGACCGCACAACGTCCCCATGCTGACTCCACTGGATCAGCAGTTCGATCGCGAGGGTTGCCTTTTCACTAGTCGTCGTCTTGGCGTGGAATAGCAGCGCGCGGAAGAGCACAGTCAGGCACTGGGATGCTGCCATGGACTGGTCGGAATGGGGGGCTTGCATGACTCGCAACTTGTCGGCGATCTGCGTCAATACGACCGCCACGGACTCTCTGGACGCAACGCTCGTCAGCACTGCCATGAAGGCCTGGACAAGGCCAACGCGCGTGGCGACCACGAGGTTTCGCCTCTCCCCGTGGACATGCGACCGCGAGTACCCGTCGAGCAGCGTCACGAGCAGCGACGCGGCCGCGAGCTGTGGCTCCAAGGCTACACCGCTACGCATAATGTCCACGTACGCGAGCAGCTTGTCGCTGACCTGTAGGCTCGTCTTGACGTGGGTGCGCGAGATTTCCCGCAATAGCTGCAGGATGCAAGTCAAGACGTGCATGTCGCACGCGGTCGGGATCACCACCTGGGCTAGCAGCACGCCCAGGAACGCGCCTCGCTGCGTGGACGCCATGGCTGAATAGTACAACGCCACGGGCGCGTCGTGGTCCAGCAGATAGAGCAGCAGCTCTGGCGCACGCGTTTCGGTGTCTTTTCGATGGAGACACGCGACGCACAGAACGAAGACACTGGTACTCACGGCAGTGTCGTGCAGTGGGATCTCCATGGTGAGCAAGGTCTTCAAGGCCGCTTGCTTTTGCCCCGTGTCTCCCTCGAGGTACGCAATCACGAGAGACTCGACCGTGGCTGGCGCAGTCACGCGCAGCCAAAAGAGTGCCGCGCGCCCACAAACAGAGCGAGCCGTTGTCACTGGATACCTGTGCCTGCGTGAGTTTCGCTTCGAGGCCAGCGTCCAGCAGCTGCGTGCGTTCCACGGGGTCGTGTAGTCGAGCGATCGCCCTTCGAAACTGGACGACCTGGGACACTGGATCGCCCTCTAGCACCGCCGTTGGATCCAGCGCCGTGGATACGTCGATCGACAAGAACGTCTCGTCGTCCTCGTCCTCATCTTCCTTCTTCTTCTCTTCCATCAAAGACCACTGGCGTAAAGAACGAGGCAGCCACCGAGTCGGTGTCCAGCTCAGGCATGCCACTTTCACTGCGATGAGCTGCGGGTTCGCAAACACAATCGCCTGGAGCGCGCGGTGGCGTCGCGCCAGAGACACGAGGGTCTCGCGCAGCTGCTTCCGGATGCTTTTGTAAGATAGCGAGGCCTTGCGCTTCTCAACAGTCCCATACAAGAACACGAGTGCTTCGGGGGCCCCGTTATCGAGTACGACTGCAGGCGGCGCCGCCCGTGCAAGATCGCAGAGCAGTTTAATGATCTCGACACAGAGCGCGTCTCGGTGTGTGCTTTCTGATGCGACGTCGGTACAGAACCGCACGACGTCGGCCTGCACAAGCAGACGGCTCATGTGCGGACGTACAGCGAGTTCTCGGAGCGCCTGCACGGCGATTCGATCTCGGGAGTAGTCGCCCGTCCGAATCAACATGCAGACGCCACGGAAGATCTCGCATAGTCCAGCGGCAGTGGATGGAGAGCTCGTCAGTGCCGCTTCGAATCGGTCGGGAAGGTCGCACCTAGTACTAGTTGAAGCTCCTGGCAGAGGATCTGGTAGTGCAGCCGTGAGCGGCTCGAAAAAGAGATCGACCACGCCGAAGCGAACGAGATCGTCCGCTCGCAAATTGGCCTCAGCGGTCTCCCTCGCCAGCGTGAGCAGACCGTCTGCCGTGGTGCCGTGGCGGCGACGGAAGCGGTCCACCAGGTCGCCCAGTTCTCTCTTCCTCTCCTCGTCCTCGTCGTCCGATGGTGACCATTCGTTCATCTCAATGAGACAAAAGCTGTCGACGTCGCGGGCGAATGGATCGTCATTGGTTTTCGTCATTGGCGGGAGCAGACCACTGCAGTGGACGCCCATGCACCAGCAGCGCTTCGCCTGCTGCGCCCACGGGCGCACGCGGACGCTTGCGATCGCGTCCAGAAGATTCTCGACGTTGGCGTTCTCTAGGAGAGACTTCCGGCACGATGGAATGGTCACGAGTGCGACCACGGCATAGGTCACTTCGATCTGCGCCGCCACTGCATCGTGCTCGAGCAGCCGCAGCACGTGGGCGACGATCGCGTCACTCACTGGCGTCTCCCACGCCGATTTGTCGGCCGCGAGACTCGTGACGAGCCGCAGCGCGGCAGCGTGCTGGTCTCCCTTCTGGTCCCCATCACGCAGCATCTCTTCACAAATGGCCAGCAGCTCCGCCACGGGCACGAGCTTGATGTTCTCGAGTGTGTCCTTGCACGCTGCCGCCAACGCATTGGCCGCTGCCGTCTTTTCGTTCGGGCTCGTGGCCTCCCGAAGCATGTCCACGAGATCGTGTACGCAGCCTATCATGGCCCGCAGCAACGCGTGGCGCCACCAGATTGGATACAGCAGGGTCACGAGAAGGATCTGGAGATCCCGTGGTTCCGTCCGCCGTGAGAGCACGAGGAGTACGGTCTCATGGGCGTCCATTTCTAGTTTCACGAGCTCTCGACTGCCGGCCGACACGACGGCCACTACATTGAGGATCCGCAGTACGGACACGAGGAGCTCTTTGTGTTCTTCCAGCTTTCCAATGACTGCTTTGCCCACGATGTGGCGGCACGCGGACACACAGTCCGACACGATGTGGTCATTAATGAGCGCCTTGACCGGATCGCTCTTGTGACTGGGAACGGCCATCCACTAGCACACAATGTCCCCCACGAGGCGCGCGGCCCGCGGATGGTTGTGCGTCGACATTGTCGCCAGCGACACGAGTTCGTGCACGAGCCGTGGCACGCGCTTACTGTCGTCGGGAGAATCGACCGCGAGCGAGCGCACGAGCTTGACGAAGTGGGCACGCGCACGCTCTTCGCTCTCCATGGTCGCGAGCATTGAGAGGAAGAGAGGCACGTAGACGGCGTCAAACGCCAGCGACGCGCACGCCGACTTGTCGGTGAGTAATACGGTGATGAGATCCGTGGCGAGCGCCTGCTCGTCGTCCGTCCCGCTGCCCAGAACGGACAGCCCGTCGCGAAGCCGGTGTGCGACGAGGTGGCGACGCGTGGCACTGCCCTCGGACGCGTACGTACACAGACGGCGGAGCACGTTCGCACGGCGGCCGCGCTCCAGTCGCTGGAGACTCTCGAGAAGCTCGTCCAGCTCGGCATCGCCACCGGCCTGGCGATCATCATGCGGTTGAGCAAGTGCCGCAGCGGCGGCTGTGAATGACGTGGGCGGCGATACGGCTGGCGAGGAAGAGATCGCCATGCCTGGCGGCCTCGCGTGAAGATCGTCAGGGAGGGCGGTTGATAGGGATTCGTGGCTTCCACATCCGAGGCAGTGTACCCACAATTTGCTTTCTGACATATTTATGTTTCATCAGTTATTGGGTTTTACAGGTGTTTGTTTTAGCTCAATTATCGTACATTGAATGATATCGAGTATAATATATGAGAGTGTATCAGCTATGACCCTTGGTGGTAACCAGCCGCCCAAACATTGCTCAGGGGCTGTAAAAATCACAGCGATTTCGGACTGAGCGACCATCACTCTCTGTATGAGAAAAGTTCTTCGATGACTATCACTCTCTGGTTGCCCTGGGACTGTTCTTCTTCTTCTCAACGCGCAGAATGACGTTTTCTTCCACAATCGAAAAGCTCCACAACGCCAGCAACGGACCAGCGCACCTACATCCCACGTACCCCCTCGCGCTGGCCCAAGGGATCCCCAAACGCTCATTTCTTGAAGCACCACGCACGTCCACAATAGAGTCCAAGGTACAATGGGGAAGCAGCCCGAGCCCGAGGAGCCGCTCGCCACGCCCGTCAGTGAGCTCGACGCGGTCGACGCCGACGTCGAAGTGGCCGTCGAGCTCGATCTCTCGCTGCGCTGCGACGCGCCGGTGCCGTTTGACGACGTGGAGGCGACGCCGATCGTGATGTGTCAGATCTGCATGGACTTTTTCGGCTCGAAAGAGATCGTGCGCAACGTGTGCGGGCCGCAGTGTCTCGCCGAGATCTGCTCGGACTGCCTCGTGCAGCACCTCACGGCCTCGGTGTACTCATACTACCCGGGCGTGCTGCCCAAGATGCGATGCCCCGTGTGTCTGGTGGCGCTCAACAAAATCCAGTGGAAGCCGTTTGTCGTGCCTGTACCATCCACCGCAGAAAGCCACCACGAAGAGAGTGAGGAAGCGAATGACAGTGACGACACGGAAGCAGAAGAACCGGTAGTCGAGCAGCAGCATACGGACCAAGACGACAGTGGCTGGGCCATGGACCACTCTCACGTGGTGGAGAAGTTTGAAATGCTGTGCCGCCAGAGCTGCGGCTTCCAGGCGCCGTGCTGCCACAACACGGAGTATACCATGTTGGCGCGCGTGGACGAGCGCCACGTTCGCGAACGCATGTCCCTAAACCTGCCAAAGTCACAGGCCGCGCACGTGCCACAGCTGAGTGCGCTCTTCAAAGACTACTGCTTCCACCGCATTGAAGGCAGCGAGATTTACGCCTTTGTCATGGACACGTTCGGTGCGAATGGACCCGAGATCCTCGAGGTCGTGCTCGAGAATATCGTCGACGACGAGCGCCGAGCGCACTTGCTGCTGCTCCATCTCTTCCACCACCCAGATACGCACACGACGTGCTGCAACTATGAAGTGTGCTTCAAATGCAAGTCAGCCGAGCACCACAATGGCGACTGTGGCGATTTTCAGGTCGACGAGAATGTGCTCGACTGTCCCGGGTGCCGCGTGACGCTGGTCAAGGTCGACGGCTGCGATACAGTGGCGTGTCTATGCGGGTACACGATCGAGTGGCCTGCGGAGATGCACAAGCAGCGGCTCCAGCGCAAGCAGCTCGCGCCGCTCGACACGCGCGAGTATCGACACTGGCGCGCGTGGAGCTACGCGATGGACCAATGCCTCGACGACATTGACGAGCTAGAGAAAACGCTGCGCTGGCAGCGTATGCAACTCATGCTGCGACGCCACCGCATAGTGCTGCAGCTGCTCGTTGACCGTGCGGTACGCCGTGCTCGGCTCAACATTTTGATTCGCCAACACGGCGAGCGACTTCGGCCGCTGCTGCGCGCGCACCTGGAGCGACGCAATGCCACTACGGATCACACGCTGGCGAAGCGTACGTCTCTGTGTGGCGATGGTGGATGCCTCCGCATTGCGCCGGCGGCGTAAACCGTGACCCTCCGGGTTTTGCTCGGCCTGTTTTGCATGTTCACTTTTGTATGCAACCTGCCTGTGTTGGATCGTTCCCGCTTCGCGACTGAGAGCAGCCAGAGCTAGCCCACGACGATCCTACGCCCACCCACATATTTAAAGCCCCCATAAACACAACATGCCTCCGTTCATCATAGGGCAACTGGTGGGAGTAGGCCTTCCCCGCAACGTTTCGTTGGAAGATCGAGATGTGGACAGCTACGTTGTGTGTACCACATCAGTAGTCTGATTCAGTTGCTAGGATTGGTCAATCTTGGTCTGAGTTTGTAGCTCTTCACGGCCATTCGTTCCAGGAGAGCAATCGGTGTCGCTGACGCGAAGGGCGAATTGAGCATTCCCCCATTCTCCCCAGAGCAGAGATAGCTCTAGCCGTCCGTGCTCAAGACCCTTGTGGTGGGGATTGGCCGTCGTATATAGTTGTGGCGCATCTTTGGTGTTGGAAAATGACGATCATCTATCCGCTTCCTGACAAGCAAAAGCTGGAGGAGCAAGTTTCTACATGAGATTTCCGATTCCATCACATGATACTCTAGGCGGGGCGAGTTAGCCTCAGTAAAGATTGCCGTGAATCCCAGGAACGCTGGCTCTGTGATTGTATGGAGAACCTCCACACGTTCAGCCTCGGAGCTGCTGAGAAATACTGCATGAAAGGCTCCACACCAAACCAAACAAGAAAGACATGGGACGACTTTGCGACGAAAGCAATGTTATTATAATAATGTGCAAAACTATCCACTAGAGATCTCCCCGGCAGTTTTCCAGGCATGAACGGACATTCCCACTCCTTTGGAGACGCGCAAACAGACGGAGAATCTACACACCACGGGTGGTTGCAAGACTACATGATCATTTGCGAGTGGTCGGAAAACAAGCGAATCCACTTAGCGGAGGAGACGCTCCAACACACGCTTCTTGTCCTCGAGCTCACGCAGCGTCGCGTCCTCGTGGTCCTCGAGCCAGTCGCGGGCGTCGCGGATGGCGCTCTCCGTCTCCGTGTTGCCCTTCTCGCGGGCCTGCTCAATGGCGCGGTAGATAAACTGCTCGAGCTCGTTGCGGGCCTCAATCTTGCGGAGCAGCTCGGCGTCGTCCTTCTTGAACTTCTCGGCGTCCGACACCATGCGGTCAATGTCTTCCTGCGTGAGACGGCCGCGGTTGTTCGAGATGGTCGTCTCGGCACGCGCACCCGTCTTCTTGTCGCGGGCCGACACGTTGAGGATACCGTTGGCATCAATCTCGAACGTGACTTCGACCTGCGGCTCGCCGCGCTTGGCACGCTCAATGCCCGAAATGTTGAATTCGCCGAGCTTGTTGTTCGAGTCGACGTGGGCACGCTCGCCCTCGTAAATGCAGACATCGACCGACGTCTGGTAGTCCTCCTCCGTCGTGTACACACGCGTCTTGCGGACCGGGATGGCCGTGTTGCGCTTGATCAGCACCGACATGACCTTGCCGACCGTCTCGATACCGAGCGACAGCGGCGTGACATCGACAAGCAGCAGCGAGTTGGTCGCGTCGTTGCGAATGCCGCTGAGGATGGCACCCTGCACGGCCGCACCGTACGCGACGGCCTCGTCCGGGTTGATCGACTTGGACAGTTCCTTGCCGCCGAAGAGGGCCGACAGAAGCGACTGCACCTTGGGGATACGGGTCGAACCACCGACAAGCACGACTTCAGTGATATCATCGGGCTTCATCTTGGCGTCAGCAAGCACCTTCTGGACCGTCTCCTCGCAACGCTTGAACAGGTCTTCGTTGAGCGACTCGAGCTTGGCACGCGTGAGCGTCGACGAGAAGTCGACACCTTCAAAGAGCGAGTCGACTTCGACAGCCGCCGACGTCGTGGTCGACAGCATGCGCTTGGCCGACTCACAGGCCGTGCGCAGACGGCGCATGGCACGAGCCGAGCCCGTGGGGTCGAGGCCCTTGTTCTTGCGCTTGAACTCCGTGACGAGGAAGTCGACGAGGTTCGAGTCGAAGTCTTCACCGCCCAAGTGCGTGTCACCGCCCGTCGACTTGACTTCAAAAATGCCGTTCTCAATGCTGAGGATCGACACATCGAAGGTACCACCACCCAAGTCGAAAATGAGCACGTTGACACCGGCGCCCGACTGGCCAGCGTTCGTGTCGAGACCGTACGCGAGCGCCGCGGCCGTGGGCTCGTTGATGATACGCTTGACATCGAGACCGGCAATGGCACCGGCGTCCTTGGTCGACTGGCGCTGCTGGTCGTTGAAGTAGGCCGGCACCGTGACGACAGCCTGGTTGATGGGCTGACCGAGGTACGCCTCGGCCGTCTCCTTCATGCGCGTGAGCACCATGGACGAAATCTCCTCGGGCGAAAAGCGCTTGGTCTCGCCCTTGAACTCGACCTCAATCAGCACCTTCTTCTCATCACCCTCGGCGATCTTGAACGGGAAGTGGAGCGCGTCCTTCTTGACAATCTCGTCGCTGAACGTGCGGCCAATGATACGCTTGGCGTCAAAGACCGTGTTGGTCGGGTTGGACGCGGCTTGGATCTTGGCGGCCTCACCAATGAGACGCTCCTGGTCGTTGAACGCGACCCACGACGGCGTCGTACGGTTACCTTCGCTGTTGGCGATGATCTCGACCTGGCCGTCCTTCCACACACCGACACACGAGTACGTCGTGCCGAGATCGATACCAATGACCTCCGAGAAACCCTTCTCGGCACGCTTGGCACGCTCCTCGCGCTCCTTGCGGGCCTTGTTGATCTTGTCCTCAATCTCCATACGCTTCATCTTGCGCGTGGCCTCGTCCATCTCAACACCGCTGATTTCCTCTTCCTGCACCTGAAGCGCGGCCTGCGCCTGCGTGATGCCGGCCTGGATCTGGCGGTTGCCCTTGTCCAGCGTCAGGCCCTGCGTGTAGGCCGACACGGCCTTGGCATAGTTCTTGACGTAGAAGTGGGCCGCACCGAGACGCGCGTAGCCCTTGGCAAACTTGTCGTCGAGCTCAATGCACTTCTTGGCGTCCTGGAGCGCCGGCGTGGCCTGACCGGCCGACAAGTACGCGGCCGAACGGTTCGAGTAGTAGATGACATTGGTCGGCTCGTACGCGATGGCGGTCGTGAACTCCTTGATGGCACCGGCGTGGTCGCCGCTGGCAAACGCCGCGTTACCGCGCTCCTTGGCCTCGGCGCCGAGCTTGGCGCGCTCCTCCTGCGGGAGGTCCGAGTACTGGTCCTTCTTGGTGGTGCGGTTGCGACGCTTCGGAGCCATGCTGCTGAATGGAGGAGAGGGAGGTGTTCCTTTTGCGGGGAGTGCCGAGTTGGGAAATGCGAGCCACTCACTCCACAAACGGTGGCCAGGAACCAACGCCAGCAACCAACGGACCGAGCAAAAGGGGGGGGGGGG
>JAADWA010000918.1:0-12154 GCA_023335935.1 Pythium phragmiticola
ACGATGTGCAGCCCGTTTCAACCCAGTATTCGGCTCCCTCGTTTATACTCAATCAGGTGCCTTGGCGTTTCCGGCGCGCATGGTTGTTTTGGCGAGCGCACCGAGGCAAAAGGACCCGGTCCCCCAGAACCCTCGCGTCATCAAAGGAAGCATCAAGCAGCACCCCGTCTATAAAAAGCTAGTATCTAGGCGTCAGTCTAGAGCACGTAGCACCATAGGCCCAAGGCCAGGCTATAGGATTCTATAAAGAGAAACCAATGGTACGCAGTTCAACAACAATTGATCGCGTCGTTTCTTGCTGGCCATCAATCAATCCACTTTGGTGGTTCGTGATTGGCTAGCTATGCTTGAGGCTCACACGCTAAGAGAGATCTCAGCTCAAGAAACCAGGAGGCTCGTGTAGGTCGTTGCGGTTCATCTGAATGTCGCTTCGCTTGCCCACTCCCACGGGCGGGTCAGGTGCGCGCTTTCTTGCCCTCGAGCCCAAACATCCAATGGCGTGGATCCACGGCAACATCATATCCCTTGATGGCGTTCAGGACCATGACCCTCGGCGAGGCCATGTACGCGTAGCCGTAGTCATCCGCTTTCGCTGTAGCGACATGTACATCGCGACGGTGCGGGACTGACTGATCTCTCGCTCCACATCCCGCAAAAAATCGTAAGCAAAGACCGCAGCAATGCGCGGGCACTTCAGTGATCAGCACCAGCGGCTCGCCGAACGCACAGACTTCAATACCATCGACAAGCACATGCTGCGTACTGGATTCGATAGCTGGTGCATAGTCGACAACTCGCTCGCCCAGGGTGGTCGAGGGCGTTTATCTACCTCACGTCCAAATGGCGCGGCGGTGATGCGGATGCGTGCGGAGCAAGTTTGTAGAGCAAGGACCGCGAACGCATCGTCTAGAACCAGACGCTGTGCGCGGACTTCAGGCGCGAGTGTGAGAGCGGGATCACATGACGCTAATGTACTCTGTAGTGTCATCCGACAAAGACTGGACTGGATCTCATGACTCCGACGCGCGCTGCATCACTCGAACTGTGTGGTCTCTCGACGGTACTTCAACATGATCAGTCCACCGAGTAAAACCAGATACTATTACTCGCTTTATATATAAAACAAGGTGATAGAAGTTCACCTTTTAAACTGTATCACGTCGCATATCCAAAACAAGGTGAGACGAAATGGACTCAGTCTCAGATCTCTTCCCTTTGGCGTCACAGGGTTTCTCAGATCACTTCGCGCTATTTGCGACTCAACGGCGTCAGTTCATCCTTCTTATTGTCTGGCAGCGGAGTGCGACAAAAGTGATAGGCGTCCGCTCACCGTCCGTCCATCCTAGACTGCGGCCTCAGTCTTCGACGCCACTCGCACTCTTGATCCCTTCACCGCACGAGAGGTACCATGGAGATCGACGCGCTGCCGCTCGAGCGCGGTGCGGTCGTCGAGATGCGCGAGCACTCGTCCGACTCAACGTCCCGCTTGCGGTCGGTGCGCGCAACGTCCGCGCAATCGCTCTCGCCCCGCTCGTCGTCCCAGCTACTGTTCATGGACGATATCGAGTACGGACTCGACTCGCCTGCCGTGGTCAACACAGCGCGCCCAGTCAGCGGTGGCGACGGGCAAGCCGCTCTGCAGCTCACGCCGTCCGGGTCGCTCATGCGACGTGTGCAGAGCTACCAAGTCGGCAAGCAAAAGAAGACCCGCAAAAAGCCCGACGGCTCGGCGGAAGAGACACGTGCGCTTTTGCGCGAAGAGAGTCTCAAGTTTCAGCGCGCACGGCAAGCGGCCATGGCGTCCGAGTCGCCTACCACCACGTCGATGCGCGATACGTTACAGGAGAAAATCCTCGAAGTCATGGTCAATTTGACTTCGGGTGTGATTGCGTTCTTGCTCTCGTCGACGCTCGCCGTGTCGTGCGCGAGCGTGGTCGTCGGCCACGGCACGCACCTCGCGCCGTTCATTGCGCACTTTATCGACATGAACTTTCTCGGCACGGCCGTATTGTGCGTGATTCTCGCATGGAAAAGCCGTGCGCCGTGGACGCTCGGTGCGATCGACGTGTTTGTGTACGTATCTCTATCAATCAGTCCCTCCATCAATCAATCACAACTGACCTGCTTGGATGTCTGGTCTTATAGCGTGCCCGTGATGGGCACCATGGCGAAAACCATCAGCGAGCACTTGCACCACGACATGGACCGCGTCGTGCCCACGACGGTCGTCATGGTCGCGCTCGTGTCATCGATTCTCGGCGTGGTCTTTCTGACCATGGGCATGCTGCGCGTCACGTCGATCGCCAACTACATGCCGTACCCCGTTATCGCCGGCTTCCTCTCGGGCATTGGCGCCGAGCTCATGCGCAACGGCGTCCACATGGCGGCGGAAGAGATCCTCACGATGCAGTTCTTTTCATGGGAGCAGCAGTTCCTCGCCTGGCCCGCCATCATGTTTGCGGCATTGGCGCGGCTCGGCCAGCACCTGCGCGTGCCCGTCGCGATCTCGTTCCCGTGTCTGCTCGTGGCCTCGCTCTCGGGGTTCCATATCATCGCGCGAACGATCCTGGGCCGGAAAATGCACGACCTGGAGGCCGAGGGCTGGCTCTTCCCGTGGCCCGCGGACGTTGTCCAGGCCACGCCAATGTGGTACCCGTGGGCCAAGCTCGACTTGAGCCTCGTGAGCTGGCACGTGCTCGTGGACGAGTGCTTTGGGTACCTCGTGACGCTCGTGATTCTCGGTGCACTCAAGTACAGCGTCTCGACGACCTCGCTCTCGACGCTCTTTGGCCGTGACATTTCGCCCGACAATGAAATGCGCGTCATTGGGCTCGCCAACATTGTGAGCGGACTGCTTGGGTGCTGCGGCGGATGCCACTACCTCTCGGCTATGGGCATCATGAAGCAGTTTGAAGCCCACGAAAAAGTGCCGGCGCTTGTCTGCGCCGTGCTGCTGCTCATGATGTGGGTCGTCGGCATTCGTGCGCTCCAGTTTGTACCGAAATTCGTCTTTGGCGGTCTCATTCTCAGCGTCGGAGTGCACTTTCTCGAAGCCTATTTCGTCGCGCCGTTTGCGTTTCTCAAGCGCTTTGAAAAGGGCATTGTGATTTTGATCACGTTGAGCTTCTTGGCGATCGGCATGCTCGAGGCTGTGGGGCTCGGCGTCATCATTTCCATGATCGATTTGATCTACCGTATCCACGAGGTCGGCTGCGTGCACCACGAGACCACGGGCCAGCTCACGCGCAGCTCCGTGGACCGCACGGCCGACCAGGTCGCGTACCTGGATGCCCACGGCAACTCGGTGTTTGTATTGCGGCTCCAAGGGTACCTCTTCTTCGGCACGTCCGTGAATATCCTCGAACGCATCGAGACGCGCATGCGGTCGCTCGAATTGCCCAAGCTCCAGTACGTTATCATTGACTTTGGACTCGTGCCCAACTTTGACGCCACGGCGCTACTCAATTTCCGCAAGGCGACTGTGTTTGCCGAGCGGCTCGGCTTCGAGATTTACTTTTGTGGGCTCAAGAAACCCATCGAATTCGAGCTCAAGCGCAACGCCGCGGCGGCGCCGGCCACGGCGAGCACGAACAAGGTGCACTACCTCAGCGGCAATGTCGACTTGGCACTCGAGGCGTGCGAGAACCGATTGCTCCCAGCAGAGTTGCGGCCGCATCTACGCGGCACGCCCGACGACTGGAAGCGTATGAGCCAGCTCACGCTGTGGGAGCATTTCATCGGTCTCCAGCAGCACAAGGTGGCGACGGGCATCTCGATTGAAGACGACGCGAGTGGCCGCATGAAGAAGCTGCTGCCGCTGGCTGCGTACTTGGACAAGCAGATTGTGCTCAAGGACGCCGTGCTCAATACGCAGGGCGTGCTCACCGACACGTTTTTCATTTGCTACGGGTACATCAACATTATGATTGAGAGCGAGTTTGCGAGCGGCGCGATCCCGGGGCTTGGGCGGCAGGCCTCTCTCGCGGCAGGAAGCAGCAGCAGTGACGAAGAAGGATTTTCAAAGCGCGTGCGTCGAGCGTCCCGTCTCACGAGCGAAGAATCGCAGTGGCTAGCGTTCGCGACTGCGAAAGAACGGCTCCGCAAGATCGGTCCGGGGTCGATCATCACGCCCGACACGATCGGCGAGATTTCGGCTGACTTTTATCAGTACATTGCCACGTCCGACTGCGTGTTGCTGCGCCTGAGACCGCTCGCGCTCGAAAGCGTCGAGACCAAGGCGCCCCATACAGCGGTCGCGGTCATGAAGATGATCAATGAACAGGTCGCGACGCGGTTCCTCTATGCCAACAAGCGAGTCACGCAGCTTTCGTCGCTGCTGTACAAGTGAGACCGTCCGTGAGGAGATGCAAGTGAGACCGTCAATCAGGAGATACATAGTAAGAGACCCTCCACTCCCGGAAGGGTGGGAGGGCCTGGGTGTATGTACTGTACTATACACGGTGAAAACCAGCTCTTAGCTCACGTGCTTGTCTATGAACTCGGCTGCGAGCGCCGAGATGTCATGCTGCTCGAGTAGGAACGCATCGTGGCCGTGTGGTGACGCGATGGCGTGGAACGAGGCGCGGGGGAGCTGCTCGGCGAGTTCTTTTTGCTCGGCGAGCGGGTACAGCACGTCGGAGGTCACGCCCACGACCAGCGCTGGCTGGTCTGTGAGCGTGGCCAGCGCACGTGCGACTCCCCCGCGTCCACGGCCCACGTCATGGGTATCCATCAAGTGCGTGAGCGCCACGTACGAGTTGACGTCGAAGCGGTCGAGGAATTTCTGGCCTTGATAGTCGAGGTACGACTGTACTTGGAAGCGAGGGTGGCGACCGGTTGAAGACGGGACGTGCTCGCGGCCGTACTTGTCGCGGTACGCCGCGTGGGACCGGTAGCTGATCATAGCGATCTGGCGCGCGAGCGAGAGCCCCTGGAACGGAGGGTTCGTTGGATCGTAGTGGCCGTTCTGGTAGAGCGGATCCATGTAGATGGCCTGCCGCTGCACTTCGCTCACGCCGATCTGCCACGCCGAGTGGTGCGAGTTGCTGGCGATCGGAATGAAGCTCTTGACAAAGTCGGGTCCGCCGAGAAACGCCCACTCGAGCACTTGCATGCCACCCATAGAGCCGCCGATCACGGACCGCACTTGCTGCACGCCAAGTTCGTTCTGGATCAGTTCTAGTTGGAGGCGCACGACATCGCGCACAGTCACGGCCGGAAAGTCGACGCCGTACCGCTGCTGCGTGATTGGATTGATCGAAGTTGGACCAGTGGACCCACAGCATGAACCGAGCACGTTGGCACACACGAGGAAGTACTTGTCGGTCCACTCGGGCGAAACGATCGCGTCCCACCACTGGTGGACAAGCGAGTGTCCCGTGAGCGCATGGCAGAGCACGATCGCATTGTCCCTGGCCGCGTTCAGCGTGCCGTACGTCGTGTACGCGACCTCGGCACCGTGGAGCACCTCGCCATTCTCAAGCACAAACGGTCGCGGCGACACGTACGTGTTTGAGACCGCACCGGCGTGGCCCGTGTCGCGGTACTCATCCTCGAGTTGTGCCTCCTGCTGCTGCCTTAGCGATCGCGTCGGCGCCGCCAGCGAGAGGAAGCGGCGCGTCGTCGTCGAAGGAGCAACGCTGCAAGCAGCGGAGCGGTGCAGGCGCAGCAGGAGATGACTCATCGCGACAGCGAGGGCGACGACAGGCACCGAGCGAAATGGGATGGATCGAAGAGCGGCCAGGCAGTCGGGGAGGGAAGCAGCCCTCGTGGCGCAAACACCTTGTTCGTTTCAGCAGATGCAGGTGAGGTGCTCAAGTGATTGGATATCTTGTAGGCCAATCAACGGATCCAGTACTGCGCAGAGTGATGGTCGTTCTGAAGAGTAGGATGTGGTGTAGTCCACACCAAATTTAGGGACATTGGAAAGCATAACCTGGGCCACGGGGTACACAATCTTTTGGTTACACTCTTGCACCAGCACGTTGGAGCCGCACATAAATTCGCACGAGCTCAAATGCCCCCATATATAGCCAATCAATATATCTCATGTCATATTTACAACCAATCAGGTGCACAGCAGTGTTTAAAACACCTTGAACGTGGGTTTTGTGCGCGATCCGCGTGCGTTGCCGACGGCACGTGCCAAGAGCTCACGACCTCATCTGCACACAGCGATCCACCACCTCTCCATAAGACAACCCCGTCGACGAACAAGATGAAAGTGCTGGTGCCCGTGAAGCGCGTCGTGGACTATGCGGTCAAGATCCGCGTGGCGCCCAAGGGCGTCGAGCTCAACAACGTCAAGATGAGCATGAACCCGTTCTGCGAGATCGCTGTGGAAGAGGCCATCCGCCTCAAGGAGAAGAAGATCGCGACCGAGGTCGTCGCCGTGTCCATTGGCCCCAAGCAGAGCCAGGAGACCATCCGCACGGCGCTCGCCATGGGCGCTGACCGCGGCATCCACATTGAGACGGACATGCGCACGGACCAAGAGCTCCAGCCGCTCGCGGTCGCCAAGCTGCTCAAGGAGATTGTCGCCAAGGAGAGCCCCAACCTCGTGATCACGGGCAAGCAGTCGATCGACGCCGACGCCGCACAGACCGGACCACTGCTTGCCGGTCTGCTGGACTGGAGCCAGGCGACGTTTGCCTCGGACATTGCGGTCGACGGCGAGGCCGTCACGGTCGTGCGTGAGACCGACTCGGGCGTCGAGACACTCAAGCTCACCCTGCCGGCGGTCGTCACGGCCGACTTGCGTCTGAACGAGCCGCGCTACGCGACGCTGCCCAACATCATGAAGGCCAAGAAGAAGAAGATCGACGTGCTCGCGGCCGACAGCCTCGGCGTCGACCTCACGCCGCGCCACGAAGTCGTCGAGGTCAAGGAACCGGCCGTCCGTAAGGCCGGCATCAAGGTCGCGGACGTGGACGAGTTGGTCGACAAGCTCAAGAATGAGGCCAGCGTGGTGTAAACGGCTGCGCTCCCTGGTGACAGTGGGCAGGAACGACCGAGGTCTTCCCACTCTACCCATCCTTACTATTGTGATACAGTCCCCCCACAACAAACCTACAGCCTCGAATACAGAGCTCTATGCAAGCCTCTCTCTCGCTCTGTTAGTGTCCGCACATGGATCATTTAACTTGTGTTGGGATGTGGCTCTACGTGTGGCAGAGACCGAGTGCTTCAGTAGATCTTGTGACCCTGTGGCCCTCCACTGATTGAGAAATGAGTTCGTGTATTCTGCCAGCAGCCCAGTCTGTGACTATCATTCGACCCCGTACTTTTGCTTGAGCTGCTGGAGTTCTTGCTTTTGCTTTTCGATCTCGGCCGCGGCGCTGCCGGCCGTCTTCTTGGTCTGCATCTTGTTGGGTTGATAGTAGAGCACGATTAAATACCGTCCGCCAACGTTAAAGCCCGAGAGGTGGTCCACTGCGTTCTTGGCGTCGTAGATGTCTTCGTAGACCACAAACGCCGTTCCGCGCGTGTCGTTGTTGACGCCCAAGCGGATCTGGCGGATCGCGCCGTACTTTCCGAAAATGTCGTACATTTCCTCGGACGAGATTTTGAACGGCAGGTTCCGCACGTACAGGACGCGGTTCACTTCGGGCGGAAGGCGTGCCTGGAGTGGAAGGGGCACACAATCCACAACGTTAGCATAGAACAGAGCTGCCGGCTTTGCCTTCTCCAGGGAGACGTACATTTCCGCGCCGTCCTTGGGTTGCCATCGACGCCATGATGTGCCTCTTTGCTGTTGAGCGATGTTGGTTCGTTTTGGGAGGAGAAGAGAAACGATAAGTTCGCGCGAACCTATCAGGAGAGCCTCCGTGTGACCTAGAGCATCCCTAAAATAGGATACCGTTTCGCATAATTTAGTTCAAGCTCAACGCATCCTTGATGGATTCCATCCACCAATGGATCTTTAAATCCACCAATGCTGATTAAAACCTGCCACTGGTAGAAACTTTCCCGAGATTGGAATGAGCAGCCAGTACATTCCAACTGGAAGGTCTCTACCGATTTCCACCTCATCTGCCCGTTGATAACTGGGCGTTTTGTGCCAAACACTTTCCCACTGCACTTGAAGTTCAGGACCAACTCGGCTGCCAAAACTTCGAAGTTAATCGCGGCACTGCTCACTCGACAACTTGCCAACTCAATCCCACGTCGCGACAAACCAACGCCAACAAAATATGTTCAAGCCCCGCCAAGTCGCATTCCACTTTATCGCGGAAGAAGAGACCGAGGGCGCCGGGGCCACTGTGCACCGCTCGGTCGGCTCGGACCGGCTCCGCAACTTGGATCCGTTCCTCATGCTCGACGAGTTCAATGTCGGTCTTCCTGGTGGCTTCCCGGACCACCCGCACCGCGGATTCGAGACCGTGACCTATTTGCTCCCGACCTCCAAGGGACACATGTGCCACGAAGACTTTCTCGGCAACAAGGGGGAATTGCGTCCCGGCGACTTGCAGTGGATGACGCCTGGCCGTGGTATCCTCCACGCGGAGATGCCCGCGAGCACGGAGCGGGCCCACGGCCTTCAGCTCTGGATCAACCTGCCCAAGGCGTCCAAGATGATGGACCCAAAGTACCAGGAGATTAGTCGCGACCGAGTGCTGCATGCGTTCAACGAGGACAAAACGGTGGAAGCGATTGTGTTTGCGGGCGAGGTGTTTGGCCAGAAAGGCCCGATCGAGACCGAAGCGCCGGTCACGTACGTCCACTTCATCCTGAAGAAGAACGCCACGCTCGAGTACAAGGTCCCACAGGGCCACACCACGTTCCTCTACACTTTGCACGGCCAGGGCGAGTGCTCAGGAAAAGCTATTGTCCCGCACGCGGCCGTTGTGCTGGAAAAAGAAGGAGATGGCGTCCACGTCACGACTGAGGAAGGCGTCGAGTTCATCGTGATCAGTGGGGAGCCGTTGAATGAGCCAGTGGCGCGCCATGGTCCGTTCGTGATGACGACGACCGAGGAGATCGAGCAGACCCGTAGCGACTTCAAGAACGCGGAGAACGGTTTTGAGAACGCTGGGACCTGGAGATCGAGCCTCAAGCCGTAAGGCAAGGTGATTGGGGATGTAGCGCTCCATGCAAGTTTCATCAAAAGAAGAAATAATAATGCCAGCACCATGTGAGTCTGTGGCTACCCTGGAAGATCTTTCGATTGTTCCATTGTTCGATGTTTCGTTGCCTTTTTTCTCATATTTCCACGCTGAGAAAATCTCTCAGGTCCAGACCCATCAATCAATCGATTTTTTTGGCGGCTGCTGATTGGTCAGTTGTTAGAGAACACATTTGGCCGATGGGTTTCCCTCCTCCCTCCTGCTCATTCCTCAACTTGCCGCGTCGAGAGCAAAGCTGCTCCTTTGGCCAGCCACCGACCACAAGTCCAGCAGACTGTCCGGGTCCCCTCGGATGGACACCCGGGCGAGCGAGCGCGCTTGGACTGGCGTGTCGGTGTCGAGTCTCTGGTTAGCGTCTTCCTCTCGGCATGTGCAGAGCCAGTCGTGGCCTTAATCTGGCTCATGCGACAACGCCAGTACCCGCACCAGCAGACCGGCAGACGATCTCCCCTGTTCGGGTCCCCTCGGGCAGAAACCCGAGCGAGCCAGCACTTCCTCCACTGCCGAGCTGGTGTCGCGGCGTCCCTGGGTAGTGTCTTCTTCTCGACACGTGCAGGGCCTGCCGTGGCCATAAGCCGGCTCGCGTAGAAACGTGCGACGTATTCGATTGACTCCCCCCAACCAGGTACGACCAGGTACGTGTGGGAGTGATGGTTGGTGCTGGCAATGGGTAGCGCTTGCTTGTAGAGTCTCTTCTGCACAATGGAGTTTCAATCAAGCTACACATAGCAAGAGTCCAGTCAAGATGCGATACCAATGAAATGGAAATGGATTATTATATTCAAATTCGTTTCATCTTGCTGTCGCCGGCGTCTTGTAGTGGATGCGTGGGCAGGCCGCTGCCATTCATGAGTAAATACTCGTCAGTTGATATTTCTACTGCAGACAGCAAACCGATAGAGAGTACAATACAAGATCACCCTCCGTGGACCCATTTGAATATTTTCTCCATGTCTTCCTCTTCCATTACACCTCTTCGCCGTCGCGCAACAGGCGCCCCTCCGTCGGCACGAGCACAGGCACGCCATCGACGATCGGATACGCGACGCGGATCTCGGGGCAGATGATCAGACCGCGCGCAGCGTCGTACCGCAGCGGCAGCTTGGAGATCGGACACACGATATGGTCCATGATGCTCTCGTCCAGCAGCTTACTGCAGTTACTGTTGGTAGCACTATCGCTACCCGAGGCAAAGGTGCGTGTATAGAGACGCGCAGCGACTCTACTGCTGGGGTGGCGGCGGGCGAGCGATCGCGCGGCCAAGGCGGCGGTGCGCGGCAGCATCTTTGCCTGAATGGAAGTGGGGAGCTGAGCAAAATACGTATCAGAATCAGACACGTTCATAGTGACATGTCACAAAGGAGTTGTGACATCATCATGCAGCAATGCCGCTACCAGCAGCTCCATCGTTACCGGCGGTCGCCACGGGGCGCATGGGGTGGATCGCTACGAGAGCGGTGGTGGACGATGCTGTGTACGTACCTCTGGCTTGGGAATAGCACTTGGCTCACTGTATTGTACAGCGAATCCTCCCATCTCCAGCGGCACGATGCTGGGCGTCGTTGAGTGCATCAACGCGGCGTCCCACGAACTCGCTGTTGCCTTGCACAATACGCTTCATCGTGGGTCGAGGAAATAGATCATCAACGTATTTCAGTACGACAGCGCCCGCATTGTTCCTCCACGCGATGGCACTGCAGATTAGCTGCTGGCGAACAGACTCGTCCAAACTGTGGACCAGGTCACGCTCTCGAATCTCTTTCTCTGTGAGGGACGCGTCCAAATCGTGCTGTACCGCTGAAGTACATCCAGCGCCCTACTGTGTACTTCAACCTGGTCCTTGAAGTTGCAGCCTCCAGTCAAGTACAGATCCGAGAACTAAAATTAATACAGTGCATGAGAGGTGCGACCCAAGGTCACATTTTGGTAGAACCACCAACACGGCTCTCGCCTAGAGTCGCACCCCGTGGAGCTGGCCATGCTGCATCAGCTCTGTAGCGTCACGCCTTGCGTTTTCTGTCGACGAAAGTCTTGGTTCCCCCTTCTCACGGATTCACCCCTCAAATCGCAAGTCATCAACACGGGGGTTCTCGGGTCCTTAGTTTTTGTGTCAATCGACATGGCGGATCAGAGTAACGTTACTGACGAAGAGGCTGCCTCACCGGTCGAGAAGCCGCTCGCGTGGCCCCCACTCCACACACCTGTGTAGCACTGCACAATCGAGATCCAGATCGCCTGTGCGTGATCGGCCACGCAGTCGATCTCGTGAGCGGAGCTGTAGAACCCTAAAAGAGCGTTCAATAGTACTCACTTCATCATCATCATCATCATCAGTCTCGTGAGCGGCACATGCGTCGGCGACACGAACGCCTCGGGTTGATGACAGACGACCACGCAAGGCAGAACTCGGAGCGGGTATAGTACTGCGAGCGCCGTACCTGGTCGTTGCCTCTGGAAGTCATATTGTCGTGTGCTAACTGTGCAACGTGGGATGGAACGAACAGGTCGACCATGACCGAACACAACGTCGTGAGGAACCCCCACAGGCTCGTAGCGGTAGTGGCCGCCTCGTGCCCAATACATTCGCACTCTAATCGCTTTTACAGAGCACGAATATGTCACGCGGCGAAATGGATCGCGACACTCGCCGAGCAGAAGCTTGTCGAACTTGCCGCAACGAGAGCAAGCCTGGAGTGGGCTGGTTGTTCGCTCTGCAGTCCGCAGCATGTACGGCACGACATGGGGTCGCCCTCAGACTCTCTTTTGCGAGTGGATTCAACACGGACCAGCAGATTGCTGGTGCTGGGCCTGGTTTCTTCTGAGGAACTCACATTCGACCGGTGGGTAACTGTATCGCGAGGTTACGCTGCATACGTGTGTGTTAGCTGCATCGATATCCCAGTGCGTCCACCCGACCAATATGGTACTCCTTCGCGTGTCTCGGACTGAGCCACCTCAAAGGTTGTAGTAATACATTGACACGACGCTTGATGAACCCGGAGTACCCCTCGGGCGTCTTTTGGTCTCTC
>JAADWA010000919.1:0-12126 GCA_023335935.1 Pythium phragmiticola
CAAACTTGAGGCCCGCATCAGCAGCCTTCTTCAACAATCGCACGCGCTGCATCACTTCACCTGTTGTCCTTGAGTAGAACAAAGCCTTGGGGCCCGACCCAATCTTCACACCTTCAACAATCGCACTTGGCTCCGACGCTTCCTGGCTGTACCACTGCAAATACAGCGAAGTCGCGTCTTCTGCCTCGTTGGAGAGCGGAAAGACTTCGAAGCACTTGTCTAACGTAGTACTTGGCAGCATGTAGAACGCATCATTCACCACCGATGACCGAGGCTTCTTCACAAGCTCGACCTTGGAACGTTCATGTCCAACTGCTGAATGGTGACTGGTTCGAGACGACGCTAGAGCTCCACAAGCACCGGTTTCTCTTCGTCCAGAGATACCACCAACTGCATCATCGTGATCTTACCGACTGGCCGCCTTGCTGTCATCGTGACGTCAAAGCGACGACGACTCTGCTGCACCTTCGACTCGTCTTCTGCTCGAGAAGCCTTCGGCCCACGGGGGCGCGTGGCGCGTGGGTTTATGTTGATCTTGATGTTGTGGGCTAGCCGTTTTCTCGCAGATTCTTCAAAGTCGTCTTCGTTGCCGTGATCATCCTCTTCAACGTGTTGCCAACGTCTTGATCCTCCGCTTCCTGCTGCTGCGACGCTGCCAACACTGAAAGAGGCTTCGGCAACGAGATGGACCAGGTATCCACAATGTTCACGCTCCCTATCTCTTCCGAGTATTCTGTGTGAGCGAGACGCATGCACGCACCAAGCATCACATATTAGACACCTTCGTACGCGACCTGGTCAATACTTGCTCGTTACCTGTGGATGGCTGGGTCGGAGGCGTACGCGTCTGCAGTCGATGCGTAGGTGAGGTTCTTCAGCAAGTGCTCGACCGACTCCCGATCCTCAGTCGAGATGCTTCCAAACTCGGGCTTCTTTGCCGCCACTGAGAAGTACTTGATCACATGGAAGGTACAAATCAGGATCCGTGCGAGCGGAAAGCGTGTCTTCAGGACGCGGATCTCATTGAGATCCTTGTCCACCATGATGGCGCGCAGTGAGCTAGCAACAGTAGGGTGTGCGCGCAGAAAGTGAGCCAACGCCGCCTCCATGTGCCAATCGCTGTTTGTCTCGAAGAGCGAGTGCTGAACCACGGCGCCTTCGCCGTGTTCGTCGATGACCATAAAAGTGCACAGTTGATAGTTGTACCTGCAAGCACACGAAACCTGAGTTAGATCACAGTCATCGACCTGGCAAATACATGTTGCGTACCTGTTCGTTTTGTGGGTGCAGTCAACAAGAAGCAGTTGGGGGAAGCGAGCGTACGTGGTACGCATCAGCGCCGTTGTGATAGAGATCACAGCGGAGTGACCGCGGTGAGACTCGTGAACAGTGACGAGGTTCCTCCAATCTTCGACCGCGAACTCTGCAAGTTGAATCGCAGTGGCTTCGTTGTCGTCTGCCGTAGACACTCGAGGTCGATGCCCAGCGACCATGTTGTCGACGTCACGCTTGATAACGTTCTCTCCTTGAGAAAGCAAAAAGTCGTAGATCTTGGAAAGCTTCACTTGTGCGTTGAGCATTGTCTCAACTTGCTGAACTACAGGAAGCGCAAACAGTCGATTTGTACCTGTTGAATACCTGCTCAAGTCCTGCCCAATCCATGCCAACTAACCATTTGTGTCTATTCTCACACCGCGTTCCTCGGGGTATGTATGAAACACTTCTGTGATGAAGTGCCGGATCCGATTGAAAGGATCCTGGCTGATAGGCAGGTCTAGGTACTTGAACAGAGTGTTTGCCTTCCGGTTTATCCGGGCCCGGGTCCCGTTTTGTTAACCGGACCCGGTTCAGACACATACAATCGCTGAAAATAGTCGAACTCTTCTGGAGGAATGGGATACTCCTCTTCACGGTCCTGCTCGACAAGATCTTGATACTCCTTCGTGGCAAAGATCCGGTTGATCCGCCACTGGCGTTGCTTCGACTCTTCAACGAAGATCTTCTGGTGCGTCAATGCGCAGTACATCTTGAAGTACTCATCCCACGCTTGTCAACCGTCGTGGTACTCCTGTGGCGCCGGAACAGGCACGATTACACCTTGACCTGACGTCGTGGATGCAGACGAGGCGTCTGTGGAAACTTCATCTGAGTCGGTCCCATGAGATCGACTGCAGTCGCTTCTCGCCTTTCTCTTGCGCTTGGCGACAGTGGACTTCCAGCGTGGCCGTCCTCTTGTCGCCATCTTCGCAGTCGAAGTCGATTTACGATCACTGTCGTCTTCATCACTGCCGTCGCTGCCATCCTCTGAGTAAACGTCGTCCTCGTCCTCGTTGCTGACGGCATCGTGTTTTCGTTCATCGTCAGAGTCGTTTGCGTCACTACCCAGACCAGGATCGAAGAGACTCTCGAGCCGATCCATCTCGAGCTGCGATCTGGCTGCGGCTGCGGTCGGACGGCTAGGTTGCCGCCGCGCGCTGGACGCTGGTGAAGCTAGATGCTATACACTGGAATAATCATGCAACAGCTGTCGAAACGAGCCACGTTGGTACGTGGTGGTGCGCGGACTGTGCCGAGGCAAAACTGCAATTCCTATACCTGCTCAATACCCAGTCAATACCTGCTCTACATCTGGTCAATAAAAGCACAGTGAGAGAACTTACCAACATCGGGACTCAGAGCGTCATGATGGGATTGGGCCAGCGGGGGCGTCTTAGACACGAGCTTCGGCGGAGGGGACTGGGTCGTGGTCCCTGAAGTGTGCGCGACGTTGGCGTCCGCGTCGTTGGTGTCATACCGTGGCGCCAATCGCGATCTTTCATGCGGAGAATGCGTGACGTTGGCGTCGTTGGCGTCGTCGGCATCGTCAGCGTCGTTGGCGTCGTCGGCCACGTCGGGTCGTTGCTGCCATTGGCGTCCTCGTCGTTGACGTCGTCGGCCTCGTCGGCCTCGTTGGTGTCGTTGGCGCGAGTGGTGGATTCGCCCGTCGTTTCTCCCGATTCGGTTCTCGCCGCCTTCGCCTCTTCAGCAGGTGACGGCGGCGATGACTGCGGCGTGGGCGGCGACAAAGGTGGCAACAATGAGGCCATCGTTGTCGGTTCGTCGTCGGTGGTGAGGGAGGAGTGTGAAAGACTCCCCACCTTTCAAATCTGTATGGGACAGGAGTCGTATTTTACCGAAGAGGACATGTTCTGGAAAATTCCGCCCTGGTACATACCTGTTTTTGAGACCCGTTTGTAACCTGCCATCTGAGACCTGGACTCTAACAGTTTCGTTTGAGAAATGTTAGTGCCCAGCCGCCTATCTGATCTGGTGTCAACACGTGGACACCGCCTGTCCACACCCTCACCCAGCTCTGCGGTTGAAGCTTCGGGGGAGTGAGCTCGTGCTCGCTCACAGCCCCCAGCCAATGGTCTGTGGGGGCCGGCCGCATTCGAGGTGTATCACGCGTCCAGCAATCATGGGTTGGCTGGAGAGCGCGTGTCGCGCGTGCTGTTGAGGCCAGCACACGTAGAGACTACCCCAGTCCACGCTTTAGGAGGAGTCCCCTGGGCTCCGCTTTGTATTTCTCCCTTTTGTATGGCCAGGCTAGATGTAGCTGCAGCAGCGAACTAGCCCTTATGGCATGCGTACTCTTGCTGCCCGTTCTAATTCAGTTTCCATTTTGCCTCCAAGTTCCCACTCCAATACCCAACTAGCAAGATCAGTCAAGCCAGGGTCTCCTCTAACCAACAGGTTATGAGCCCAACGACGCTGGGCCCGAATGATATCCTCCGGGATGACAACTACTTCTTCTGGGAGTGGGACAGCCAAATGGAGCTCGCCCGCAAGGGATTCGTCGAGCATGTACAGCTCAAGGACGACGATGTGTCTGTTAATCGGTCGACACCCGCCTGGAAGTCTGACGATCTCAAGGCCTTCGCAATTTTGTCGCGACGACTAAGCCCGCACTACCAGATGATTCGCGAAGCGCGCTCGGCTCGTCACGCATGGGAGAGACTGGAAGCGTTCTTCGTTCGCCAGAACCTTCCCAACGGTATTCAGCTCCGTCTTCACGAGTTCAAGATGGTCTCCGGCGACAGTCTGCTGGACCACACGATGAAGTTTGGCAATTTGTGCATGAACATGGCTGCCGTCAGTGATGGGCTCACGGATGATGACAAGACGATGATTTTGCTCGGTAGTTTGTCTACTGAGTATGATGCGATGGTCAAGATCATCGATAACAGCAAAGGTGTGTCGCTAGTGGAAGCCAAAGAGATGCTGCGTCGCGAGTACGAAGCCAGCCAGAAGCGTGAAGTGATGGAGGTGGCGCTCAAGGTCCACCGGGGCCGCCGCGTTCAAGGCGTACACCGAGCGCGTGGCGAGATGGCCAACGCAGGCAGAATAACCCAACAGGAAGGCCACATTCAACGGAAAGTGCTACAAGTGCCAGCAACGCGGCCACAAGCAAGCCGATTGTCCGTCGGTTTGGTCGGGCGGATCTGGCGGTCGGCCTGGGAGTGAATTTGTGTTCGCTGTGAGCGACAGTGTGTCGTCGTCATGGGTCCTCGACAGTGGAGCAAGCTGCCACATGACGTACGAGAATGATGACCTTGCAACGTACCGGCCAATCACACAAGAAATTGGTGTGAGTGTGGCAGACGGCACACGTCTCAGGGTGGAAGGCGTCGACACCGTCTCGATCGAGCTCTCGAGTGGCTGCAAGGTCGCAGTCACAAATGTGCTTCATGTTCTCGGCCTGGATCGACGCCTGCTATCGATCCCTGCTTTGGCAAGTAAGGACTTTGCCACAACTTTTGATGGCCACGGCTGTACGATCAGTCGCGATGGCGAAGTGGTAGCGAGAGCACCGAGGCGCGGCAAGCTCAACATCATGGGCGGTGTGCGCATGGCTCCGCCCGAGGCTCACCATGCTCAGGTCTCGGTGGAGGAAAGGTTGGACGGCGCCGATGCTCTCGACTTGGCGCCTGGAGAGTCAGGCTGCTCAACGTACCGGAGCGATGTCGCCGCTGAAATTTGTCATGCTCGGCTTGGTCACCCTTCGCACGACGCTGCTGTAAACGTCTTCAAATACTCACAGGACGTCCCGTCAGTGTTTGCAAAGAAGCTCTCCGACGGCGTCTGCAGCGGGTGCGCAATGGTCAAGATGACTGTTGATCAGTTCCCGAACCAAAAAGGGGCGGTCAAGGCGACTCATGCACTCAAGCTCATTCACAGTGATCTAATCGGTCCATTCGACATCAAATCCCGCTCTGGTGCTCGATATGCATTGACATTCGTCGATGAATTTACCCGCCACGTGACGATCAAATTTCTCAACGCGAAGAGCCAAGTGCTCGAGCACTTCATGGGGTACAAACAGCTCATGGAGAATCAACTCGAGAAGAAGATCAACTTCATCCGCACTGATAATGGTGGTGAATATGTCAACAAGGCATTCAAAGCTTTCTGCACGCGCCATACCCATCAGACCACAACGCCATACTCGCCCCAGCAGAACAGCCTCGCTGGGCGAATGAACAGAACAATTGTCGAGAAGACTCGAGCGATGCTGTACTACAAGCGTGTGTCGAAGGAATTTTGGGACCACGGCATGCACACCGCGGCGGTTATCATGAACCTCATACGGCTCGGAGGGATTCGGGTACATCGATAAGGCCAAGCGCACAAAACTGGACGCGAAGGCTTTCCCCTTCGTCTTTCTTGGGTACATCGACAATGTCAAGGCCTACCGTGTAACGGGACCGTTCTGTAGTTAATTACAGAGCGGGTGTTACCTTACGTACACGCATGGTTGGGACGGCCCTGTACATAAAAAGGCCCGATGACCCAACACGTGGGTCACTTGTGCAACTGCCCGAAGGCCGACCCTCGGGCCATCGGGTCGACCGTTTGGAGCCATCCGGGTCGACCCTTGGGGTGATTAGGAATTGTTACAATGTGTCACAAATTCGGCGAAAATGTCGCCCAATCTTCCCGACTTCAACTTGGGCAGTGGCGATCTCTTAGGCGACTAGTCGGAAGCACCCAAGCGGCACAGAGATCGTGGTGCGCATCGTGGAGTCGACATTCAAGCAAAGTGAAATCGCGCCGCGCTCACACCTCCTCCTTTCTCTCCTCTCTTCGCCTCCTTTCAATGACGCCAGCTCATCTAGAGACTCAGTTCGCTCAGGATGGCGTGCCCCAGGTCGTCCGAGAATCGATTCGACTCTTCGAAGCACCACCAGGGCTCGCCCTCGCCCCGAAGACCAAGCACAACAGCTCTGTCACGTTTTTGTGGGGTGTGTGTCTTGGAAACGGCTAACCCAAACCAGTTCTGGTGGGTGTGTCGCGCTTCCGATGCGTGAACATAATGAGAGGGAAAACGTCCAAGGTGACTGAACATTTGAAGAACGTCCATGCTATTGTCTTGTCCAAAACCGAGACGACCAAAAGCAATAAGACGACAGGATGACGAGGTTGCCGCGTATGAGGCAAGCGACTTGTATCGTCAGCACCCTGGACGCTGCATGGTACTTCTCGAGACACTCAAGATCGTTGCCAACAACCTCACATTTTCATCGGTCGAAACAAAAGAGTCGGCGCTCATCCGCAGGCTGTGCTACAAGGAGGCGGCTCAGACGCCGATCAATCGGAAGATCATTCAGCACGCGATTGTCGAATTCTACGCATGTGGTAAAGGCGAGATCATCGGTCTGATCAACGCGACGCGAGGGGATCGCGGCGAGTTCTTCACTCTCGTGACCAACTTTTGGACCTCCGAGGTTCAGAGAAAAGAATACATTGGTGTTCCGCTCTACATGATCGATGCTGCATTTTGCTTCCGCTCCGTTCTACTTGCCACGCGCCAGTTCGATCCGCCGTTTGGGGATCGTGACCGCAGCTGCAAGGGCTGCCGACGAGATGGTATTGGCCTTTGCCCCCACTCGAAACAAAAGATTCGCTACCCCTCCCGTAAATGGATCCTCAACATCTTAAGGGAATTCGGCATACAACAAGTGGACCTCTTTGGGTCGACTACAGACTCCGGAAGTGACGTGAAATGGATGATGCCTAATGGATTTTCCCTCCGCTGGGAATGGTGCCTTGCTCATCTAGCAAACGCAGCAACCAAAGTGGCATGCGGACTCGTCGACGACACCAGCAAGTCGAGAAATAACCGATGACCGGACTCCTAAAGATCACGACGACCATGTCCCAGGTTGCAGAGTTGACACAACTCGTGAGACAAACCCGGCAGCTTTTGTGCGACGCATTCCACGTGAGATACTTCAGGCGGTATACCGAGCACAAGGAGATGAAGCGCTGCTCGTTCGTTTTTGAAATGCAACTTGCCCTTCATCCCGACGTCAAGGACCTGGAAGGATCGCTGAAGTCCGTTGTGCAACTCTCCAACCAGCAATATGGTGAAAATGAAGCCAATAACGACGGATACTTCGATGCTGTCGTCAAGACCATCAAGACCAAGCTCATGAACGAGATGACTGTGTTCATCAATCCAACACCAGCCGGGCACACCGCTACCCCATTGCAAGGTCATCCAATAGACGAAAATGTTGTGCTATTCCGTCGTGCAACAGCAGCACGAACTGTACTGAAGCCTCGAAGAGCGACTTGTCAAGCACATACCGAGTTGACACAGTGGCAGAGAGATGACACCGAGCTATTGCGCGACAAGAACGGCCAGCCATTGGAGCTTGTGACGGAGTATTGGGCTCGTCAGGCCCCGGTATGCCGGTATTCGTTGCTCCCACTCGTCGTCGGAGCTCTCTTTGGGTGCCGTGAACGTCATAGCCTGACCGGCGGTGTCAACGTCGACACGAGTGCGTTTGTGAACTGTAATCGCGAGTTTATTGGTCCCAAGCAATGCGCTCCAATCCCACGGAAAGACCGAGATGAACACATGCCATCGAGCGTCCACGTGACCATGATCACTGACGATGACAACGAGGGCGCTGCCGATGAGGGCGACAGTGACGACAGTGACGACGACATCGACTTCAACCGATTGCCACTACAAGTTTTCTCCAACACGTCGATTTGTGACGGTAACGATGATGACGGCGATGACGATCCATACACTGCAGAAGATGATTAGGATGATTATGAATAAAGCCTATACAATCATGCAACACAACCCACTTGTATCATTCGCCCGACCGGCAAACGTGGCTCGCCCTCTTCACTCTCTACTACGCGACCCCGTGGTGCCTTTCGCGAGCAACTGTCGCTCGCGGCTCACCACAGCCCTTTCCACACGATGTTGGGCGGCTTCACGAGCGAGTTGAATTTTTGATTTTGGCTGTTTCGCGCTTGTCGAACGATCGACGGAGGGGCGTGTTCGTTCTGGGGTTCTGGAGCGAGCTCGAGCCGCTGCCGATCGTGTTTGCACCATGGCGATGGGCTGTTCACTCGCGCGCTTCGTTGATTGACGCGTCCGACGTGACACAGGAAGTGTCGAGAGGATCTGCACACGCAGAGGAAGACGATCGCACAGGACTTGTGCGGCTGACTGTAGAATGGGAATTGAGTGTATTCTGAATGGCAAAATGGCCATTTAAACCTCAAAATATGTATAAAACCTTGCATGAATCACGCCAGGATTCCTGCAGACCACTCAATCCCAAAGTCCAAACGGGATTGGTGGAGAAGTGACGATATCCAGCAGATATCGTCGAATCGAACAGGTCGTAATCAAGGGGGACCACCGTGATTACTCATGTTCCTAACTGACTCAGAATGTAGGATCAGTTAGACATGTAACGGGTAACCCCGTTGCATCACCCTCCCCTCAAGACGCAAACCGTGTTCCATGGCTTGCGAAAGAGCACTTGTTGGTCGGGTCCCTTCCAACACAACGGGAACGTGGGCACACAGCAAGATGGTGACCACGATGACGCCGGACGCGTACCGTGCTGCAATGGTAGCGCGTGCGCAACGGCAAGAGGGCAAAAAGGTTGCGCGTTGACGCGCAATCAACGAGCAGAGCACCGGTGAAGGCGGCGCAAGCCCTGCTTCGCGGGTGCTTGTCCTCATTGGCTGCCGGAGAAAGACCGTCCGCCAGCAACCGTTTACCAGTGAGGACTGGGAATGGAATGAACCCATTCCGTGTGAGCTGTGGGACGCGATTAGGACCGCCAAACGCATCCGGTGGGACTCGTCGTACAGCTCGACGAGCCCAGGGACGCCCGCAGGAGCGTCTTACGTGGCTCACATCTATCCGCCGAGGGCGAATAGCCACTCCATCGAACGAGATACTTCGTTCGAACACCATCCTGCCGATCCTTATGGTTCAGCAAGCCCTCGACGATCCGCAGCCGGTTCCCGTGGGAATCCGTCAGCGGCGGCGGCAGCGGCGGGAAGATCGCCTCCACGGGGTGGATCGGTGGGGACGGCGCCTCTCCGGCTGAACAGCTTCGTCGTGATCTTGCACTGGAGCGCTCAGATCGGATGGCTCTGGCGCTGGTCGTTGCGAACCAGCGCGCCAATCTGGCTGAGCTGAAGCTTCAGCATCAGACGATGGTGTCAGAGCTTGAGACTCTGAGGCGGTGCTATAAGACTCTCCAGGAGAACCTGGAGCGTGCGGGCGTTCTGAAGGACGGAAGAAGGCTCATGTCGATGATACGGCCGGAGCCGACCGACGTAAAACGTAGGATGCGTTCGCATCCTGCGTGGCAGCTCCAATGTGTACGCGTTGCCCATTCGGCGCAGCACGCGGAAGGGACCTACATATTTCGGCAGCAGCTTCGAGCTGTCGACGTTCGTAACTGCATGTGTAGGTAGGGTAGTAGTTGATAACAACACTAAGTCCCCTTCATTGAATGAAAGAACGTTCACCCTTCCATTCTTGCCCGCATTCCTTTCTGTCGATCAATAGAATCGGCAATCAAATCCTGCGCAAAGCGGACCACCGCTTGGCGTATCGGCAGGAAGTCGCCTGCTGACTCGGCTTGCTTGGCTGCTATGCGCGCGTGGCGCACAGCGGAGATGTCCATTTCTTCGCGACAGTGTCGACGCCGCCGTCGACACTGGAGGAGCGAGAGCCGTCCTGGCTGTTGCTCGAGCGAGTCCCTCCCTACCTCAAAGAAGAGTCACTCTCCAAAGAGGGGGAAGATGTGGATGGCGGAGCTCATTCACGTTGAACGGTGTGTGCGATGTGGACGTATGCACCGAATTGTTGGTGACGAATTCGACCATCGGGAGGAAATCGCTCCAACTCGAGAACGAGTGGACGTATCCTCGAAGAATCTCTTCGAGAACGCGGTTGGTGCGCTCAGTCTGACCATGATAAGATGCCACCAAGAGAACCCATAGAATGGGAGAACAATCCAGAGTCGCTTATGCAAGAGATTGCAGAATCCAGAGTCAGTCTCTGGACGAGCTGCCTTATATACTAGGAATTACGCTGTATAGTGACGATGGTACAAAGTGTTTTGGACCTCTAGGCGGGATGGACCCTTCTACGAAATCCGACCTATCCATGGACGCACGTGGTGTACCGTGGGACTGCGGGAGCGAGGACAGGAGGCGCTGCTTGCATCGTCTGTCGAGCCTGACAACCATCCGTCTCTGGATGATCAGAAGTATACATCTTCAGCCGTGTTCCGACCAAACGGAACACGGAGCGCCAGAACTCCGCGGTGAACCTCGGATCTCTGTCCGAGACCAGTTCACGTGGCAAGCCGTGGAGATGGAACACCGTGTCTACGAAGACACGTGCAGAGCCTTCTGCAGTGATCGTCTCAGTGGCCCCAGCAAGATGGGCCATCTTGCTGAAGCGATCCACAAACACAAAAATCCCGTCATGTGCTCATCGTCGGGAAACCCAAAGATGAAGTCCATTGAGATCGATTCCCAGCACTCCGTGGGGATTGGCAGCGACTGCAATGGAGCGCGGAGTGAAGGACTTGGCTTCACCCGCTGGCAAACCTCGCAAGCACGGGTGTACTAGCGGAGGAACTGATATTGGTGTGGCCAATAAAAGTCGCGACTCAGCGTGAGATACGTCTCCTCACGCCCACGATGTCCACTCACTGGAGCATCGTGGTACTCGTACGTGATCCGCAGGCGCAGATCATGACTCTCTGGCACGACGACACGGGGCGTGTCGTCGGCAACGGCGCTGTAGTAGAGCAGGCTGTTCCGCTGAGTGTATCGATGTGCCGTCGAGCGATACGATGCCGACGACACGCCGGTGAAAGCTCCGCGAGGAAGCCTTTCAAGCGCACGACATGTCCGTCGTGTGCGAACGCGTCACAACGTCGTCGATTCTCGACGACGTCGGGATGCTGACATCCAGCGTGCCAATAGGATTCAACTCGCTGTTCTTGCTCGACGGCGTCAGCTCGTAGTCCGGCCGGCGCGAGAGCGCATCCGCGACGGCGTTGAGTTGTCCGGGCTTGTATTCGACGGAGAAGTTGTACTCCGCGAAAAACGACAACCATCTCGCCATGCGCTGCGAGAGGTGAGGACTGTTCACGGCCGTGCGCAGAGACGCATGGCCCGTGAACACGGTGAACGGTCTATCTCGAAGGAGATAGACGCGAATCTTGGCCAGCGCGTACTTCATGACAAGGAGGGCAAGGAGTTCCTTGTCATGCACCCGGTAATTTCGATCAGCTGGCTGCAGTTGACGCAACTGGTAACAGGCGACGCCTCGGCCCCGTCGTCGTCGAACTGCACTAACGCGCAGCCGATTGCGAAATCGATGGCGTCACAAACCACATGGAATGGTTTGTCCTGGTCCGCAATCGCCAGAACTGGTGATTCGATCAAGCGCTGCTTGATGCCGTTGAAGGAACGCTGACAATCAGCGTCCCAAGTCCACTTGACATCTTTCTTGGGTAATCGAGAAAGATGGGCGGTCATCTCGGCTTAGTTGCGCGAGTACTTGTGCAAGTACGCCGCGAGTCCAAGGAACTTGCGAAGTCCCTTGACATCGACTGGTGTCGGCCAGTCCTTGATCGCCTTGATCTTTTCAGGATCAGAGTGTACGCCGTTCTTTCCGACGATGCACCCAAAAACGGGTATCTCGCTAGCAGCGAAGATACACTTCTTGAGGTTCGCGTACAGCTTATGCTCGCGCAGAAGTGTGAGAACCTGGCGCACGTGGAGGCGGTGGACCTC
>JAADWA010000092.1:0-59037 GCA_023335935.1 Pythium phragmiticola
AGTGGATGTTGTGCACTGCCGCCAGAACCGTAGAACTTGCCCCACCCTTGTACAAACGAACGATCTTGAGCTTGAAGTCGTTCGTGTAGACACGACGCCGGGTACCGACAAGCGTCGCTTTTTCACGCGTCGTGCCGGTTTCGGACGGACTGGCGGGTTGTCTTCCTCTGGTTTACTTGCAGCTGCACCATCACCATCACTCTCACTGACATCATCGTCCTGAGGCACATCGTCGTCACTCGATGCGGACGATTCCTCTCCGTCATCGCGCAGCCCCCACATCAAGAAGCGGCGGAGAAGAAGGTCCTCGTCCATTGCGGGCTGGAAGGAGCTGTGAGGGCGGGATTTTTCAGGCCTCTCAGGGCGGGAAAATTGACCAGGAACTGAGTGCCAATCGAGTCGGACCAGCGAGATCCTTTAATGAATGCAGGAAAGAACCCAAAAATGAGTTTCACCTCATTGTCATATCATTTTGTCTGTCATATCAATACGTCCGAATCTGTAGTTGTGACCACGACAACTCAGCATCCGTTTCTCAGGATTGATCCCCAAGTGTGGGATCAAAGAGGGGACCCCCTCAGCTACACAAATCGTATAACGCACTCCACCCAAACAATCATGTCATGTCTCGCGTGATTTGTAGCGTGATAATCCACACCCTTTTCAAAAGGGTGTGGATTATCCAAAAAGGGCCTTTTGGCAACTCGCAACAAGAGACCGCCGGTATCATCCGCACACTACGCATCCCACCAGCTTTTGCCATCGACGACAATGGCCTACAAGCTGAGCTACGGACTATCTGAGACCTCGTCCGACTCTGAGCAGTCAAGTCTTCGCTTCCTTCACTGCTAACGTCGATGTGCATTATTAGTTAGATTGACAGTGCAGAGGACGCATAGTACCCATAATCGTGACCGAGTCAGCAATGATGGGTGTCACAAACCGCGACTTTCCGCACCATGAGATAGGATAGATAATTGTCCAGTAAATTATGAACAGAAACCCTGTAAATCTATCTCGCGGTCCGTCAAAAGCGATAAATCTGGACGGGCTGTCCGGATTCTTCTGCTGTTCCATAATGGCATCCGATACAAACAAACTGTCCATTTGGCAAGGGCTCATAATCGGCATTTTCAGGACGGCGTCCTGCAAATCCGGAAAAAGTCGTCCATAACTTTATAATATAATACCCTACTTATGAACTTCTTCCTGAGAACAACAAGAGATCCGTAATATGCCACTTGAGCGTTCCTGAAATTGAATACATGAGTAACAGACGTTGGCTCTGTCCTGATTATTCCTTCCACAACTAATTGGGCGGTTCATTCGCGGTTCCTGCAGGTGAGGTCGGCATCTAACGAGCAGCAGCTTCGATCCTCAACACACAGTCGGGTTCGCTCAAACTCACCCTCCACGTCCCTAGGGTTGGCCTTCGCTCGATCCAACGAGAGCTCGTCTCCCTTCGACTCATCGAGCCAGGCATAGCTTGTGAATGGACTGCTCGATTCCCCCATGATCGTTCCTCGACGAAGGGCAGAATCACCTGCAGTCAATTGGCCTGTTGCCGTTGCGATAAAAAAATGGAATTGGTGGGTTAACGCGACGAGCACGCGGCGTACAGTATGTGCGGGTCTTGGAAGAATGGACTGGCAGAATTGGACGCCAGTATGAACCAACAGGCACTTCAGTACCATTACATTGCCTTGGTTACGCCACTGATGAACGGTAATAATCCTCAAGGCGAGCCTCAAGTCGCGCTGATTCAATCGGTGGCCCAGCGGACGGCGCTGATGCCAGTAGATCTGGCGGCAGCGGCGCGTACGGCGGTAGTCCACGTGCTCGCGCGGCGTTGCAGGCGTTCGCCATCGCGCCCACAGAGAGATGCAGAACGGGATCGACTAAAGGTCGAGGTGGACGCGGAGATGGTCCTCCTATCTGTATGTGGGGAGGGAGGATCGCTGGCGGAGGTAACTCTGCCTGTGCTTTCTTCCACATAAAGTACTCATGGAACGGCGCACCAGGATGAAGGAATGCAAAATCTGGGTTCGCCCGCTCTCGCTCGCGCGCGGTCGCTTCAAACGCTGGTCCATTACGCGCAATGAATTCGACGAGGCGGTCGATACGGTGACGAACGCCGTCCGGAATCGATATGGAAAGATCCGAAGCATGAGATGGGACAGGAGACGGAGGAAGAGGAGGCGGACCACGAAAGCCTAGCGGAGGAGAAGGAGGAGGAGGACCACGCGGTGCAGGGACGGCATCAGTTGATCCGCGCGATAACGCAGCGATGGACGCGAGCCGCGCGGCCTCCTTCGCGCGCGCGATGCGCTCCTGGAACTGCCGCTCCATGTCGCTGCTGGTGACCATGATGAGCCCTTCGACTTCTAGAGAAAGAATGGGCGAGTCTGATTGGCATGATTTTTTGGCCAATTAGCTATAGAGGATGCTCGTAAACAGGATAAAACGCTTAAATTCTTTGATTGTTTTTGATTCAAAAACGTTGTTTTACGTAGATTGCCATGCTGACAACTAGATGCGGTTGCTGCAGGTGTTGGTGGCCTTGTCCCAGTTGCACCAGAACCAGAACTGGCACGACGCCTTGTTGTTCTGCTTTGCGCAGAACGAGAGGGTCGTTGGTGCCGGGGTTGGAGCGGGTGTGGGCGCCGGGGTCGGAGCCGTGGTCGTCAGGGCGGGTGTCGTCGGGGACGGAGTAGGGGCCGCGGTCTTGCGTTGGCCCTGGTACGCGCTGAATGCGTTAAGGCGGCCGTACCCGTAGTGGTAGTTCGGGAAAACAGTCTCCTTGACGTTGCCACAGGTGTCTACGCCACGGCCAGTCGAGACCGTCGAATTGAAGTTGCTCTGGTCGGTCGTAGTGATGAGGCGCGCGTAGATTTGCTGGTACTTGAGGTTCGGCTCAGCGCTCAGCAACAGCGCGATCGCACCAGTGACGTGAGGTGCGGCCATGCTCGTGCCCGACTTGGTCGAGATGTCCGTGTCCGACACATTGCTAGCCGAGATAATGAGGCGACCAGGCGCTGAGATATCGGGCTTCAGGATCCCAGTGGCCACGGCAGGACCACGGCCTGAGGTCCACGCCATTGTCTCGTTCTCGCTCATCGAACCGACGCCAATGACGTTGGCAAAGTCGCCCGGTGCACCAGCTGAGCCGCAGTTTGGACCCGAGTTGCCCTGCGAGAACACGGGGATGATCCCGGCCGCTCGCCACGCGTCGACAATCGGCTGGTACCACGTACGTCCACCAGCACCACCCCACGAGTTGTTGATCACGTGCGGGGCCTTGGAGCAGTCCGGGTTCTTGCCCTTCGTGTCCGTAGGGCAAGTCATGAACTCACCGCACTTGACGAGGTTGAATTCCGGACAGCTATTTGGGCAGCCCAAGCAGGTCATCCACTTGGCACCAGGGGCGACGCCGTACCCCTTGGCGCCGACAATCGTACCCATCGTGTGCGTGCCGTGGCTGCGGCTGTCCGTGGGGAAGTCGGTCTCGTTGTCCGGGTCGTACCAGTTGTACGACTCGCGCATACTGTGCTTCAACAGCTCGTGGGTACCCCGCACGCCCGTATCGATAGTCGCGACCACGACGTTCTGGCCGGTGATACCGTCGCTCCAGACCTTGGTGGCTTCAATGCGCTCGACGCCCCACTGGATCGTGTTCAGTTCATGCTGCGAAGTAGCCTCAATCTCCTGCGGCACTGTGACCTCTGCGACCTCTTGCTCTCGGATCGATTCGACGCCAGGCAGTGTCGCGAGCTGCTCGATGAGGGCCAGCGACGCGCCGTTAATGATACGTGCGTTGAGCGCCCACGAGCGGTGCTGGGCCTCGAAGAGCAGCTGACCGCTTGCCGCCTCCTTGGAGAGGATCGCGTCGATTCCCTTCTGGCTCTCCTCGGCTAGCGCGTTAAGCTTGCTGACAATGGCCTCGATTTTCTGGCCGCGCGTGATGAACGACGTGGCTTCCAAGTTCTTAAGCGTCTCCTTGGGCTTGGTCTTCATGGTCACAACGATGTCGACCTTCCCGTTCTCCTGGAGCGCGCGGTGAACGCCGCGGTGGACGAACGGCCGGCCAGCGGCATCGACTGTGGCGGTGGCAACAGCAATCGCTGCGACACTCGCGAGTGTGAGGCGGATATTCATGGCGGTCGAAAGCGTTGGAGGCTTTGTGCTGGACGTGGAGAAATCGATTGTAGGTCTCTGCGGTCCATGGCAGCAGAGAGCCCGCCAGGGAGACGTGCTGGGTCGGGAAGATGCCACCTCTAAGTACCTTACGGCCCGTAAGGTAAGTTCAGTGTACTACAGTGTACTTCCCTTAGGCGAGACTCTCTCGCCTAAGCAAAAAGGTCGTTTACAGTTTCCAGCTGTTTCAGTTATCAGATATGCTTTCCTTCCCGTCTGCTGAGCCACAACATGGGCAGCCCATTGGGCTCCCGCGGGCAACTCTGTGAGTGATTCTGAATATATTTTTGGACCAGGGCCGAGCCTCGGCCCTGGCCCAAAAATATACTCAGGCCGAGCCTACTCTCAGAGGAGGCTTTGCCCGCAGCAGCACAAGATAGGCTCAGTGAGTCACCGAGCCTATCCGAGTATAATACCATTGATAGGAGTATGACGCCACACTCATATCTCAATGGTATTATACTCGGTGTGACATTCGTTCCCAACGCAGAGGATGAGCGGACCAGGAACCGATATGTTGCTTCACAATACCGCGCTTTCATGGCACGGCTTGATTTCCACGCGATTGTCGCTTTCACCTATCGAACCAACCACAGCATCGCCAGGACTGTTTGTGTGCCGTCCGGACCAGCATCGCCCTCAGCGGATGGTATCGATCGAGAACGATCTTCGTCGCAGAACCTGTCGGCGAGGTGCTCGAGGTGGTCGCCATGGGAACACACGGGATGCAAGACCTATTGCAGTGAACTCACTGCTTGTGGTGGTTTCAATACGGCATCCAGACAACGGTTTTCGGGACAGCCTGAATACCGCAAATTTGCCTCGAGATCATATAGTCCATGACGGTTCCTCAGTGTCGGCACGATGAGCTACAGTACCAACCATGAGTCAACAGGGGATTGTCAGCGTCAATTTGACGCACAACTGTGGGCGCAGGTATCCAAAGTCCGACATATCGGCGCGGTGGGCACGACTACTCCGTACCTCAGGATTTCAAAACGATCGTGCTGATGCTCAGCGCTGAGCGCAACGTCAAGTACCCCACACCTGATCACCTGTGGTCGTGCCTGTTCTATGATGAAACACATTTCGCCGTATTAGTTAGCTTGACCTCTCTGAATTGATATCAATTGTTAGGGTCGCTATCTGGTGTGGCGAACTCAACCAAAATCGAGTAACGTGCGGCACGTTACAGTGTGTACTCGATTTTTGACGCACGTAACGTGCGTGTAAATTGCTGCTCGTCTCACACGAATTCTTCAGACATGGACACTGTAAATTAGTCGCTTTGCAACACAAGCATGTGACAGAAACGCTCGACAGTGATATCCGTCCGGGTACAGTATTTCAGTACCTTAACGCAGGTCAACATCACCACAAACAAGGCTGTGACGTTTCAAGTCATTTCGCGCTGGAAGATCGCCTTCCATGACGTCATGGTTCCCGCTTATAGAATATTATTAATCATCCTCACAACATTTATTAAGTGAATTTTGTACCTGCGGGATTTATCTGATACAAATATCATATATATGTTTTTTCTTTATGTAACATGGTGTTTGGAAGAGCTCAACAGATGGCTTCACATTCACTCTGGGTCTGATGTCATCAAACGCCACTGGCGACTCGACTTATTTCATCACTCAGAGCCGCTGTGATGAAATCAAGCCTTGAAAGAGGAGGACGAAGAGACACACGCCCCGCCGCGAGGGATGGACGCGCGGCTCGTTGTTCAGTCTCGGAGGAAGTGTGGGAACGTGCTCCTCCTCCATTTTTCGATTCACCACGAAGAGCTACAGTAACCGACAACAGTAACCATGACCGAGGCCCTGCAGATCCACCACTCGACCAGCGCCGACGATCTTTTGCATCACACCCACACAGAGAACGCGCAAGACGCCAGCCATATTCCCCCACAGGAAGACCACGCCCACAGCGACGAGGAGATCGACATCGAGTCCTCGAGTATCAGCGTGCGGCCCGAGTCCCCACGACCAAGTGTTAACGGCAGCATCTCCACGCCGCCCGTGGAGATTGCATTCTCGGCGTCGGGCGGTGCGTTTGTCTACCAAATGGGTGTCGCTGCGTACATCCAAGAGCACTTTGATCTCTCCAACTGCCACTTGTCCGGCTGCTCTGGCGGTTCGTGGGCGGCGGCGCTGCTCGCGTCCGAGACCAATGTCTACACGGCGTGGGACGAAATCCAGCAGGCTCTTAAGCGAGTCTTGCCTGGCAATGCGTCTTGGTACAGCGGCTATGGACGGTATGCGGCCATCGTCGAGGAGACGATTCGCACGCTGTGGAAAGATGACGTCGACATCCACGAACGCATGCAGCAGAAGCACTTGACGATCGCGGTCACGCGGTTCCCGTCCATGCAGCCCGAGCGCCACACGTCGTGGGTCGACCTCGACGATCTGCTCAAGTCGATCCTGGCGTCGGCCATGATCCCGTTCGCCCTCTCCGGCAAGCCCTGTATCACGCACCGTGGTCAGTGGTACGTCGACGGGTGCCTGACCAACTTCAAGGGCATTAACTGCGACCAGTACTCGACATGGTCCGATCTCTACTACCACTCGGCGCAGCTCGCGTGCAATACTGTGCGGTCCACGACCAGCGCTATCGCCGAGCGGTTCTTCCCGTCGCTTACCAAGCCCGTGGCCAAGCTCATCAACGGCTTGCTGCCCAATATCGAGAGCCCGCACGACGCTGTCGCACCGCGGCTCACGAGCGGCGCTGCGAACCCCCAGTCGTCCAGCGTCACGGATCTCTCGGACGTGAGCCATCCGCGGATCCTGCTCAAGCCCTGGACCTGGCGATCGCACCACGTCTCGGCGTTCCACTTGACCGTGAGCGTAGAGGCCCATCAGCAGCGATTTGACATGGGCTACGACGACGCGCGAACGCACCACCACGAGCTCGCGGCGCTGCTGCCGCCCAAGGTGTCGCTGGCTGCTTGAGTTGCCATATTCACCTCTCATAACTTATACAAAAATACACCAGTACATTACACGTAGCCAAATATCATTTTGAAGGGTTTTGGAACTGACTTCCTGGGCGTCATTCTCTATGGACATTGACTCCTTGGTAGTCAAAGAACGAGCCTCAAGAAAAGCCACGTGACTCTCACGTCTCCACAATGGAGTCGGATGCTGGCGGCCTCGCGGCATTTGTCACCGCGCTCACAAGCGGTTCTCCACAGGCACTTGCGCTCGTGGAGCGTGTGCTGCTGATCGTGTCATCAGTCGTGTCGTTTCTCGGCTGCGCGTTCGTGTTCACGACCTGGAAGAGCTTCTCGCTGCCCAATTACCTCAGCCGCCGCATTGTCGCGTCCATGGGTCTCGCCGGTCTCGCCACGGCCTTTGGCTTTGCGCTGTACGTGCAACTTCGTATCTCTCTCCCAATCGTCTTTGCTTCCCCCATCTAATCTCTATGGTTCGGTTCTGTGTGGTAGGTCAATCTTCGTGGACGGCACAGACGACCACTATCTCCATGCCGAGACCGTTTGCTACACGCAGGCGTTTCTGCTGCAGTACTTCTACCTCGCGTCGTACCTCTGGACGTCGTGCTTTGCGTTCCATCTCTACCAGATCATTGTCGTGCGCAACGAGTATCCGGAGCGACTGCTCGGCCGGTACCGGCTCGTCGGCTGGGGACTGCCCGGCGTCGTGCTCGCGTTTCTCGTCTTGCGGCAGCTCACGGGCCACTTGGGCGTGGGCGGCGCCGACCGCCGCTGGTGCTGGATCTCCACCCACGACAAGCACGATGCTAGCCTTCAGTGGTACCGCGACGGCGCGCAGCAGCAGTTTCTGCTCTTCTACGCACCCATTGGTGGTGTCTTTGTCTTCAACTCGGCCATCTACCACGTCATTCTGCGATTCCTCTCGGGCGACCCGATGCAGCACAAGCTGCGGCGCCGCGTCGCGCTCTACCTCGTCATCTTTTCCGTGTGTTCGGTATGGGGAGGCGTCAACCGACTCGTGCAGTATGTGCGAGAAGACCACTCGCCCAATACGTTTCTCACCGTCATGGAGTGCATCTGCGATCCGCTGCAGCCGCTTCTCAACGCCGTCGTGTATGGCACCAACAAGAGCTCGCTAGACGCCTACAAGGAGCGGTTCTGGACCTCGTGGTTCTACGCGTCGCTGCCGTCGTCCGAAGACGAAGACGAGTCGGGGCTGGACAATAGGAGCAGTTTGCTCTCGAATGACGGCGAGAATGAAGAGGACGACCGCGCACTCTATTACCAGGACCTCGCTGTGGAAGGGAGTCATCGAAGAGAACCCTAGATGATTTCGTACTCTGTAGAGCCATCAATGAGGGGAAAATGAATGATAGAGCGAACGTGTATTGTTAAAGATCAAAACGGCCAGTGAAGAAAGAAAGAGATCCCCCCGTTTCCTGGAGCTCACCACGGTCTCACCACAGGAGACTTTTGATAGGAACGGCAGGCTTGTGTGATCTAAAACAACGACGGCGCTGCCGGTGCCGGCGCGTTCGCCTGCGCTTCCGACGCCTCCGACTTGAGACGCAGGTAATAGTCCTGTACCACACACGCACACAAAAGAGAATTAGATGATCCCGTCACGACACGAGAAACGAATCCAAGCAGTACGCACCCAGAGGAACGAGCGCTTGTCGGCGTCGGCGAGCAGCTTGATGACGTCCGGAATGAGGTGCACGAGGTGGTCCTTGGAAAACTTGTTGGTCAAATAGTTGACAAAGTCGTCGTTCGTGCACCGGTTCTGGCCATACTCTTTGCAGCGCGTCTTGAACTCGTCCACGCCCGGTGGTCCCGCGACGGCCTCGATCGTCGCGAGCACGCGGTCATAGACAATCTGGATGTCCGGTCCCACGGCGGCCGCGGGCATGCGCTCGAGGAACGGCGAGAGGAGCTTGTTCTTGAGCATCGTGCCCGTGTTGGACGGCGGGATACTCGTGATCCGGTTCAGCGCATCGTACAACTGGGACGCCGCGGCCGGCTGCTCCACCGCGCCAGTCAAAATCTCAGTGGGCGTGATCTCCCGGCCGTAAAACTTCTTGTTGAGATCCGATCGCGCGGCGATCGCCGAGCCCTGCATGCCGACGCCGCCAAAGAGCCCCTTGCTGTGCGAGTACGTATAGTTGGGCGCGATGCCCGACGTGCTCAAGTTGGCGTTCGCGCCAGCGGCACGCCCGTAAGGTCCCGCGGCAAACTCAATGTTGGCGCCGGCCGAGAGCTGGCCCTTCTGCATAAAGCTCTTGACGGCCATGTCCGAGTTGAGAATGATCATAAACTCAATGAGCTGGCCGCCCATCTCGGCGCCAAAGCCCATGCCGACCGTGCCGATCGCCGACGGCGCCGACCAGCGGCCATCCGGAAGCTTGGAGAGCACGACGCCCGTGCCCACGCGCGCGGTCCAGACAAAGCCCGCCTTGACGACGGTGAGAAACGCGAGCCCCTTGGCCTGGTGGAGCAGATCGATCGGGATCTTCTTGTCATGGTCGAGGTTCGGATTGAAGAGGTGCTCCAGGGTCTCCTCAGCCTGGCGGATCGCGCCTTCCATGTTCGAGATCGACTCGGTCATCTGACCGGTCTTGGTCTGCAGCGCGCGGAACGCGTCCATGATTCTGTTTCTGGTAGTGGCGGGTCTGTTCGAGAATGCGGACTGGCCATGGGGGGAAGACGAGGAAGCGTTTTGTCTTGGTTTCAGTATACTGAGGACGATGACGGCGTGTTTGGTTGACGGCGAAGAGCTCTCCAAGAAAAAAGCGAGAGGCGAAACCATCACTCTCAAAAACCACACCAAACCATCAAGTATGCACATGTCGCATAAAGTGGTTTTTTGCCAAGTGCAATGGACAGAAAGTGCGATGACGGACAAAAATAACGGACAAGCACTGAGCGCCAGCAACTGCGTCGTGAATACAATAGCAAGTGGATACCAGTACCGGTATGCATAGAAACCCGAGAGCTTACAGACTTAGCTGCGCGAGAAATTCACACAGCGACGGGGTCTTGGTGAGCTCTTGGATCGCGTGGCCCAGCAGCTCAAATTCTCGTCGCTCATTGTACATTTGCGCGCTGATGCGGACAAACAGCGCATTCTGGAATGGCGCGACACGCACGACCAGGCGAAATCGGTCAGCGAGCAGGTCCATAATGGCGTCGCAGATCGTAACGACCTGGTCGTGGGACATGGGCGAGCCATCTTGGTTCTTGGGCCAGTCGATTGGCAGCCGCACGTTCGAAACAAAGGGCGCGCGCTGCCACGCCGGCAGCTGCGCGTTCGTACCCCAGAGCGTCGCGAGGTAGTTGCTTGCCCAGTCCATGAGTGCCTTATTGTGAGCAAAGACACGGTCAAAACCGACGCTCTCGTAAAAGTCGAGTGCCGTGACGATCGTGAGGAAATTAGCTTCGTCCCTTGTGCCCTGGACTGAAAAGTCTTCAATGAAACTCTGGCCATAGTTGAGCGATGTGACTACGGGCCGCACCATGTTCTATGGAAGAAGACATAGGACATCATTAGAGACTCAGGCATTACAGCGGGGGAATGGACACCAACCAGCATTTCCGTACCTGGTGTTCCTTAGCGACGTAGAGGAACGAACACGACTTGGAGCCAAAGAGCCACTTGTAGCAACTGCCGACGTAAAAATCAACGCCGAGTTCCACGAGGTTGAGTGGGAGCTGGCCGGGCGCACTCGCGCCGTCCACGAGTACCGGAATGCCGCGCTCGTGGAAGATCGGAATGAGCTTTTCAAGCGGCACGACAAAGCCGACCGACGCGATGTGGTCAAGCACTGCGAGCCGCGTGTTGGGCGTGATGGCCGCAGCAACTTGATCCACAAAGGCTTCGTAGCTCGGGATCGGCAGCGCAACGTCCACGACCTTGAGCTCGACGAATTCTTGCGTGCAGTAACACAGGTGGCGCAGCGTGTTGAGCACGGATGGGTCTAGAATCATACAGGACACAGAATATTCAGCAACCAACTCTAGCTTATCCGTGAGGAGTAAGCATGGGTGGTGAAAGGCACGTACAAGTGAGATTGAGACAGATCACTTCGTCGCCGTCCTGGAGATCCACCGAGCGCAGCACCGCGTTCATGCCGGTCGTCGCGTTGGTCACAAAGACCACGTCTTCAGCGTCGGCGCGTACAAACTCGGCGAGCTTGGACGCGGCCTGGCGCAGCAGCATGGGCAGCTCACGGCGCATGAAGCGGTCTGGGTTCATCTCCATTTGGTTCACGAAATGCGCCTGCGCCGTCAGCACTGTCCACAGAGAAGCCAAGAGATTAGTCACGTCCCGTCTTCCTCTACCAGTATCTCGTACGATATAAACGCACCGGGTCGCACGGCCGTGCCGTAGGCGTTGTGGTTGAGGAAGATCGAGTTTGGCTCGAGGTTGAAGAACGTGCGGCACTCGCTGCCGAGCGTGATGGTCCGCAGAAACTCGCGGCACTGCGGCCAGAGCGCGCTCATGCCCGTGAGGCCCACAGGGTTGCTGGCCGTGCACGCCGCGGCATTCGCTTGCTGCTGCTGCTGTGGTTGAGCCGCCACCTGGGGCAGCGAGCTGTTGTGGCTCGAGAGCGACGTGGCCATCGCGGTGGCCGGTGGAACGGAATGTGAAGCCATGGAGAGAAAGTTTGGATAGCGAGGCGACGACGGGGCGGATCAACACGCGGGCTTCGAGGGCAGGGAGGCAGAGAACAATCGGACAGGATCCACGGAAGCTGTGCAGTGCCTTACGCGCGTGGGAGGAGCGAGCGGAGGAGGAAGAAGAGGAAGAAGCGACGGTGGCTTTTGATTTTCTGTATGCACAACAGCGGCTGTGTGTTTGTGACGGCTCGTCGTCGGACCCCGCTTGCTTCTCGCATGTCCATTTATGTAAATTATGGATTTAAATGAGGTACATATGTAATACCTGCAGGGGCATTGTTGCATAGGCAGGCCAGTTTGCGCGAAAATTACGACGAATAGCGCCATGTCAATGCGGTTTTATTACGGAGCTGGAGAATATGGAGATTATGATTGGCTGGTAGGTTTCGACCAGATTGTGAAAAGTACAGTAGGGCGACAAGTTCGGAAAAGCTTGGATCACGCAAATTGGGGCTCGCCAATAGGGCGATCGAGATCGTCCTTGTGCAGTCTCTCTCAGGCTTGTGAAGCAGAGGCAAAGCCTCTAGCAATGCTGCAAAAGGCGATACCAGCCGCAGGTTTATTTGTGCTCGCTGGATGTTTCCGCGGCAGCGATTGGTTCCAGCAGTGGCAACATAAGACCTCGGAAAAGTACATAAATAGTAGATATATGATAGAAACGAATGTGAAGGGGTACGTAATATCATGGCTGTGGATGTTACCTATTGAATGAATCATTGCGCGGCAATGTTTTGTGTTATACGGTTTTGAAGGTTCATATTCTCTATGAAAGGGGACCTCGTCTGTCTGTGACAGCGCATTGATAACCGTGACCATTGGTCGAAAACGGTGTGGTGTCCAAGACTTGAACTTGCACTGCAAGTTCAACAATCCACGGTTCGTTTGCATCCTCTCTGAGTGGAATCCACCACGAACGCGCAGGAAGCATGAGCGACCTGAGCTTTCAACTTCCTCAATCATCGAGGGGGATGGAAATTGCTTCGTTATCAATTCTGTCTATTTGTGTGATTTCCACAAACTATCTGATACTTACGCAATTTTCTGTTTTTAGCACCTGGAGGAGCCACGGATGACGCGCACGACGTGGGCAGCTCCGCTCTTGCTGTGGCCCCTCTGAATGATGGGGAGGTAACCGAGGCCCCAGGCCTCTCGAGCTCAAGCAGCTCGTGAGTCTGATTTATTCTTTTCGGTTTCCACAGCTGCGGTGGGATTGTTACCAACCCACAATCCCAACTGTAGGTACAGTGATCCAAGCTTCTAACTGAATCAGTTCATGTCCTTCTCGATATCTCTGATACCATGTTGTCCAACTTCAACATCCCTCAAAGAGTCAGATCATAATCATACCAAAGCTTCTCGAACGAGAACAAAAGGGAACGCTATTGTATTCTGAACCATCTCCTTTGGTCCGTCTTCATCTCTATCTTCCTTGGACCGCAGCGCTTTTGTGTGTGATCGTGAGTGAGCCTAGCAGCACCCGGGGCAGTTGAGGAGCGAGTCATGGTTGTAGAGATCACACTCGCTGGAAGACGCGTGGCGGCATGCACTGCAGGAGAACGCCGCATCCGCCGGATCGGTCGCGAGCGGCAGAAAACAGCCACAGCACTTTCCCGACTGACGCCTTCGAGACTCGCACGCTACGACCACGCCAATTGAGCCAACGACACGAAGGGTGCAAAACGAGGGCCTGGCTCTCATGTGCTGGCTGCCGATTGGGCAAATCCATCGAGATACCCGCCTTCTTTCACCAGCTCGAAAAAGTGGCCGCTACCGTGGGCCACGAGGTCGGCTGGAGACGCGGCCTCCACGAGGCGGCCACTGTCGAGCACGAATACGCGGTCGGCATCCAAGATCGTGTCGAGCCGATGAGCGATCGTGAGCACCGTGGAGTGGGCAAACGCCGTGCGGATCACTTGCTGCAGCGCCCTGTCGCTGGCGTGGTCGATCGCTGCCGTGGCTTCGTCCAAGACGACGATCCGCGAGTGGCGCAGCAGCGCTCGCGCCATGCACAGCAGCTGCCGCTCGCCCACGCTGAAGTTCTCGCCGTTCTCGTCCACGACACAGTCCAATTTCTGGTCGTCACTCGCAAGGCGGTCGCGCAGTCCAACCTGGCGGAGCGAATGCCACAGCTCATCGTCGCTGAACTCGTTGAAGAGATCGAGGTTGCTGCGAAGAGAGCCCTTGAAGAGTACAGGGTTCTGCGGAATGATGGACAGCTTTTCACGCAGCGCCGCGAGGCCGATCCGCGAGATGTCGACGCCGTCAATCCTGATCGAGCCGGATGCGACTTCGTTGATGCGGAAGAGCGCCATGGTCAAACTCGACTTGCCGGCGCCCGTGCGGCCCACGATGCCCACTTTTTCTCCTCCGGCGATCTGGAACGACAGCTCCTTGAGCACGAGGGGGTCGCCGCGCTTGTACCGAAAGCTGACGTTGACAAACTCTATCGAGCCACTGGGTGGCCACGCCACACTCGGCGGTGGATCTTGCAACGGGACGCGGTGGGGCGGCTCGTGGTCAATGTCAATGTACTCTTGGATGCGTTCGGGACTCACCATGGCCGACTCGATTTCGGTCACGATCTTGACGAGCTCTTCGAGGTTTTGCGAGACCTTAAGCGAGTACGAGAATGCGAGACCGACAATCGCGGCGTCGAGTGCATGGCGCAGTAAGAGGAGCGATGTCGTGACGACCAGCACAAGCACACTGCCGAGGAGCTGAATGCGCAGCGAGAACCACTGCGAGACACAGAGCTGTGCATACCACACCTTGCTGTTTGCGTCCAGCCTGGTCGCGTGGGTCTGCTGAAACCGCTCCACGTGGTGCGAGCCAAACGCGCGCACGATGCTGCTGCCGTCCACGGACTCGGACAAGTGGTTGAGCACGGGTGCCTGGCTCGTCTTGACGAGACGCTCCAATTCACGCGCCGGTCGAATGTAGAAAAGCCCGACCCAGCAGTACACGGCCGCGACGGGCACGAGCAAGAGTCCGCGCCATTGGATCACGACGGCGGCGACCACTGTGCTGAACAAGACGGTGAAGAGCGACTGCGCGAGGCGCCCAAATTTCTGCGGCAGGTTCATGTCGACGAGCGAGACGTCGCCGGCGTACCGCGTGAGGATGCGACCGATGGGATTCGTGTCAAAGAACCGCAGTGGCGCGTGGAGCAGCGAGTCGGTCATCCAGTCAAAGAGGTTGCGTGCGGCGCGGAGACCGTACACCGTGACCATGAGCATGCGCACGAGCACCATGGCCGCGGACGCGAGACCGAGCCCTGCGTAGATAGACAGTCTGTACGACGTCGTGGGTGGCTCCGTCGGCTTGTCACTGGCCCACGCGCTCAGCCAAAAGTCGCTCGCGATCTGCAGCGATTGCCACACGAGCTGAGATACCACGAACGCCAGCACGACCGCAAGGCCTCCAACAGCTCGGTAGTACGCCGAGAAGACGTGGTGGCTCACGCGACCTTCGAATCGCTGCTCGTCCTCAATTAGTTTCCCACTCAGCTTCTGCCTCGCTTCCTTGTGGTCCCGGACACTGAGCGCCATGGACGACACGAGCGTCGACTCGGACAGCGTTCCTCGTTCTTGGACATGGCGGGTTTCCACGACGCGTCCATCCTCGTCAATCGTGATGGCGTGCGTGATGTACGCGGACGCAATGATCTCGGGGTTGTGGGTCACGAGCACGACGGTCTTGTGGCGCAAAAGACCTAGTAGGCACTTCTGAAAGATGGCATTCTGGACGATCGCGTCCACCGCCGACAGCGGCGCATCCAGTACAAAGATACTGGCGTCGCTATAGCAAGCTCGTGCCAGCGCGATCCGCGCCTTCTGACCGCCAGACACATTCACGCCACGCTCGCCAATCTCTGTGCGATCGCCCGCGGGGAGCGATGCCAGATCCGCGACCAACGCGCAAGCGTCGAGAACGCGTTCGTATTTGATGCGATCGTACGGCAGGCCAAACAGAATATTCTCGCGCACGGTCATGTTCTGGATCCACGGCTGCTGCGAGCAGTACGCGACGCTGCCGCCAACATAGACAACGCCTTTCCGCTTGACCATCTCGCCAAGCAGCACCGCACAGAGTGAGGATTTGCCACACCCGACGGCGCCGTGGACCACGTAGAAGTCGCCACGTTTAATCTGCAGGTTTACACCACGCAGCACACTGGACGCCGTGTCGTCCCATGCAAACTCCCCGTCTTCGATCGCAAGCACGACGTCGTCACGCCCGTACGTGTCAGCGATCGCATCAGTGGTCGTCGAAACGGCACTGCTATCCAACTCGGGCATTTCCAGAAAGGCCGCGACGTGCTGGACACCAACTTTGGACTGCACGAGCATGGGCACAACCTGCGTGATCTGCCGGAGGGGGCCCTGGATGAGCTGGAAGAGGGCGATACTCGTAAACACGATTGCAGGCGTGAGTTCGCGTTTCACGACCGTCGTAAACACGCCAAACGTGACAATGTTGATGAAGACGGGCATGCCCCACAGCAGCGCGATGCTCCACGCGACCAAGATGCGTCTCCTCCACAAGTCGTTCATCTCCACGGCGCGCGCCTCGCGGATCTGATCACGGAAGGGGTCTTCCCATGCGTTCAGCTTGACAATGCTGATGGCCTTGAAGAGCTCCGTGATCTTCTTCATGCGCAAATCCTTGCTTTTCCGGTAGATTCGCTGGCGTCGAAACATGGCGTTGGCCAGCAAATGGTTCACGCAGAGAATCAAAATGATCATGCCGATACACGCAAAGGCAGCGACGTCGAGGACGTCATACAGCATGTAGCTGACGATCGCGATCTGCACGGGGATGAGCCACAACTGATGGACGAGGTACGCGACGGCCATGATCGCGTCGCTGTCGGACGTGTACATGTTGGCGATGTCGCCTGTGGACTTGCTGGCCCTCGACGCGGCGCTGAGCCGCAGTGTCTTGGTGTACAGCAACGTCTTGAGCGCGGCCACCAACTCGATCGCGATGGTTTCCGAGCCGAAATTGGCGTAGCAGTCGACGAGCGCCTGGAGCACTTGGGCCGCAAACAGCGCGCCGACCCACCACAGCGTGGACTCGAGAGAAAAGGACTCGAGATCCTCAAGGCTCGAGACGACGTGGCGAAGCACGACAGGGCCGACGAGTGTGCACAGCATCGATACCAAGAACGCGAGCCCCGTGAGCGCGAACCGCGCGCCAAACGACCGCGTAAACGCATAGGACAATGACCGCGTGGCGTCATAATCGCGGCGGAACTTGGACGCGACGATCTGCGACTGGAGAGTGGTCTGCAGCGGCCACACATCGCTGTCGTCCAGGTGCTTGCGGTGGCTCAGCTGCATCAGCGGCGTGACCCACGCGAGGAGTACGCGTGAGAGGCACCAGGCGCGGGTCTGCGGGTGGCGGTCGCCTTCCACGGCTTGACCAAAGGTAGCATAGACATAGCCAGGCGTATCGCCATGGACGGCCTTGGTGGCCGCGGGCGAAGACGCGCGCAGCAGCGCGTCGCCTTCTGTGGCCATCGGTGTAATGAATCTTCGTGAAGGGCTAAATCCGCCTAGGTACGATTCTCCTCGCCTCAGTTAATCAGATCTGACGTCACATATCGCAGGAGGAACCAATCTGATGGGAGTAATTTTATGTGGGACACACCACGAACGAAATACGATCCCCCTTGGCGCCCAAATTCCAAAAATGAGCGCAATGGACGAGGAAGGAGGTGCGTCGTTACTGCGTCGATGGAGCCGGCCTATGGAGGATTCAAGGCTCGATAAGGGTCTGTACGGATAGCTGAGACACGTATGTGTCTGTAGGCGCAAAGGGGTACGCGTGGGAAGGCTCGTTCGAGCGCAGTTGGGACGCGATCGAAGAGGACGAGTCGGGCCAGCTCAAGGTCAACATCGCTACCAACACGCAAGAACGCCAACGGTTCGTTTCCCTCCGCCTCTCCCCTCTCTACATACATGTTCACATACAACTCCTACTGTATTGCCGCCGTGATTCAGCCGCCTGGAGATTGCGCGCAATGTCCGCAAAGGTCTCATCCGCTATGTCTACGTCGTGGTCGACCTCTCGCGCGGCATGACCCTGAAGGACTGGAAGCCGCACCGCCTCTTCTGCGCGAGCGACGTGCTCCAGCAGTTTGTCAAGGACTATTTCGACCAAAACCCCATCTCGCAGCTCGGGCTCATCGGTCTCAAGGGGCCGAAATCCGAAAAGCTCACAGAGCTCAGCGGCAACCCCAAGCAGCACATTGAGAAGTTGGCGGGAGCGCTCGCTGTCGACAAGGAACCGTCGCTACAGAACGCGCTCGAGCTCGCAAGAAGCGCGCTCAAGACTGTACCGGCGTACGGCAGTCGCGAGGTCGTCGTGGTCTATGGAAGCCTCGTGACGGCCGACCCGGGCGACATTTTCCAGACGCTCGCCGCGCTCCAGCGCGAGCGGGTGCGTGTCTCGTTCATTGGCGTCGGCGCCGAGATGCACTTGCTGCGCAAGATTGCTGACGCGACAAAAGGTGCGTACCATGTCGCCACCGACGCTCGCCACATGAAGCAGCTCGTCGCCGAGTTTACGTTCCCGTGTCCGACGGTCGCGTCAGCCGCCTCCAAGTTTGCGACGCTCGTCGAGATGGGTTTCCCGCAGCGCCGCAGCGGTGCGCTCTCACTGTGCACGTGCCACCAGGCGTTCACGACCGTCGGGTACCTCTGTCCGCGGTGCAAGGCCAAGAGCTGCGATCTCCCGACGACCTGCCAAGTGTGCAACTTGCCGCTCGTGTCGTCGCCCCATTTGGCGCGGTCGTACCACCACTTGTTCCCCGTGGCCAAGTTTGAACGGACGAGTCTCAAGGACGACGCGACGCTTCAGTCGAAAAAGTGCTTTGGCTGTTTGCTGCCGCTCGCGACCGATCCAGAGGGTGCGGCGTATTCCTGCAGTGCGTGCCGCCACGCGTTTTGCAGCGAGTGTGATCTCTACATCCACGATTCGCTCCACAACTGCCCCGGGTGCTGCTAGGCTCCCGATCACAAGAAGAACGCGGTGGACCAAGGAAGGTGAAGACGATGACGGACCAGAGAAGCCGGCTCAAATACAATTGCTTGCTGTAATTTCTTGCTGCACTGTTTGTTCTCGCTCGGAGAAACTTCTGTCTGATCTGGCCCACACTGTCGATGCTGCTCTAGAGACAAAGTTGCTGCTGTTGGAAATCCAGATATACTACTGTGAGGGACGTTGAACCCTACATGGGCCAGACATCAACCGCCAACTTAGGTCGGGCGCTCTTATGATTTCGACGTCATTGCCTAGTCGCTGTTGCACACGTGCCTACCACTCAGCCGACGATGCCTTGCTGGTCGGCATGAACCACCATTCAAGTACTCTCCTGGTGCTGTATGTGGCGACGATCGGGACGTCGTCCTTCTTTCTGAGAACAACGCCACACAGCTTTATCACAGCATGGGCGGGAGAAACTAAGGACAAGCCAGTCGTGTTTATCTTTGTTTCTTTCGGTACCGCGTAGCTGTCACTCGGTAGAGTTCTTGGCTTCCTCGTTTTCGTCACGTTGGTTTGGCGCCGGATTGTGAGTGAGGTTCAACTGACGCAGCAGTCATTTTGCGACGACTTCACTGTGTCGGGCTCTTGGGCCACTGGGAATGACTGCGGCTGAGTGGGAGCGTTGGGTTGGGTCTCGGACGACTCGACCAGCAGCTCACTCTCTAGTTGAGGCTCAGCGGCGGCGTTGAGTTGGATCTCACACGACTCGACCAGCAGCTCAGGTTCTCGTCCCACTGGAGCCGAGTCCACTTGCTCGGGCGTCGTCTTCTTTTTCTTTTTCTGCTTCCTCTTCTTCTTCTTCGACGAGACTGGTGCGCCAGCGTCGTCATCGATCGTCCGACTACACCAATACTGGTGGCCGTAGGTTTTCCAGTCTCTGGCCTTACACTGCTCACTGCAGTACCTCGCCGCCGAACAGTGGAAGCACCTGATTTGGGGAGCAGATTTCAGGTGCACCGAGCAGGCCCAGCACACCACAAACAACTCCTCGAGCTGAATGGCCGCATCAGGTTTGTCCACGCGAATCATGATCTCCCCTTCCTGAGTTATGCGAACGTACGGACTGCGCAACGATATCACGCGACCAGGTGCGAGCTGCTTGATGAACTGCTCCGAGGCATTGTACACGGCCAATCGCACGGGTTCACGCTGGGAATCCTCGACGATCAGAGAGTACGAAGCCCCCGTGAAGTACGTTTCCGCAACAATGATTGCATCGAGTCGCCTGTCACTGTACACGCGGTCCTGCAGGCCACTCAGAAGCTCGTCCACCGATGCTGGACGAAGAGGTCCTTGCACCACGCTTGTGCTCGATATCGCTGGTGGTATCATTGTCATGGTTGGTAAGAGCCTTCCCTTGCCTTCTCGCTGCAGAAGGGCCCCCCATTCGGCACTTTTCTTGCGCCATGCGTCAACCAAGCGAAAGTCGTCAGGTGGGTCCGACTCGGATCGAATGAGCGCGGGGTGACGACGATGGCCAAACAAGAGCTCTCCTCCACGCTGTGTGAGTTCCTCAAAACTGCTGGTGCCGGATGCCAGAAGCTCGGGACACGGAGACTCCATTGCGGCGGCCATCTCCAGCAATCTCTGCGCCATGCTCTTCGATCCTTCTCGAAAGCACTCTGGCAAAATGGCACTCAGCGCCAAGCCGTCACGGAGGTGAGTCAGTGCCACTGTTTTTAGCTCCTCCGACAGCTTCTCCCGCTTGGCGTCGTCGGCTTGGACCACGCTGAGCATGCCGAGCATGAAGTGTCCTTCGCTCGCGAGCCGATGGCCATCGGCCACAGCGACTGCCAAGAAGCGAGAGGCGAATCGCGTTGCCGCGTCGTGTTGCTCGCTCATGAAGTAAGCGTTCGCAAGGTCGACGAGCAGTTGCATTGTCGCTGGATCCTCGTCCCGCTCTGGATGGGGCACTTTGGACAGGGCATACTGGAAGAGCGCAATACTCTCAGCAACTCCAGTTGCGTCCGAATGGAAGCGTGCGACCGCAGCGAGTTGCACAACGACGGGATCGTACAGTCCTTTCCTGCGCATGTTGTTGGCGCAATCGAGGGCGAACTGGCTAGAGTCCAAGGCCATGAACACAGTTAGCGTCGTGTCGATAGGCTGTCCTCTTTTCACGAGTTTCCGCAGCGCAGCCGAAAAGAACTCCTCTTGGTCGTCTGTGAGGAGGCCAAGAGCATGAGGAACGCGCAGGGCCTTGGCAGCGAGATCCAATCCAGCCTTTAACTGACCCCTCGAAATCAATAGCTCGGCTTCGGTCAGTCGGCTCATCGCGTCTGCCAATCGAGTCGCGTACGGAGTTCCAATCGCACGTAGCTCTACAAGCGTTGGCCGAGCCACTTCGGCCACAGGAACTGCCACTGAATTTTCCCAGTGGGAGCGTTGGAGCCGCGAAATCGATCGAAGTATGTCCCAGCGGACAGTCTCCTTCTTGGCTTGAGCACCCAGTCGTTTGTACTCAGCCTCCATCTTCAGAGCCGGCAGATACCCGTACCGCGCGGCCGTCGCGGCCCAACGAGCCGCCGTCGGGAAGTCGTGTATTGCCGCGTGGATGACCGCGAGGTTGGTCATGGCTTCGTTCTGCAGCTTCTCGGCGCTTGGCCGCAACAGATCGCGCGCTTTCGCGAGGTCTTGACGCATGCCATGATGTCCATCCATGTAGCAAGTCGCGAGCGAGTTGAGGCCGGCGGCGATGCCCATCCGCGCGGCTTTCTCCCAGTACTCGACGGCCTTGCTGTCATTCTGCTTGAAGTGGATGCCCAGGTCGTAGTAGCGGCCTAGCGTTGCCATGGCTTCGCCAATCCCGATATTCAAGTGCCTTGCGTCGCGGCGCGGTGAGGGCGCCATCGCTGCCGCCTTCTCGAGCCACTCGACAGCCTGCGCGATGTCCATCGCGACGCCTCGCCCATTAGACACCATGACGGCATAGTTGTACATGCCCTCCGCGTTGCCCGCGACAGCGGCCGCGAGAAACCCTCGCGCTGCGTCGTGGAGCCGGCCGTCCTGCAGCGCCAGGTGTGCGTTCACGACTTGCTTCATATTGCCAAAGCCCTCTTTCTTCTCGAGATCGAGCGAGACAAAGGCGCGCGCGAGGTCGTTTGGATCTCGAAAAGGCGCAAGTCCCATCCTTGCCTGGTGGGCCTCGCGGTACGCGCCCTCGCTGCGAAACTGCGAATCGTACGCGAGGTCCTCACTCTCGCGACGGTCGTCCTTGTCTACCAGCAGACGTGTCGCCGCCACTTGCCGTTCAATGGATGCTAGCAGTGCACGGTCGCTCGCAGTGTCGCCATCGCCAGTGGCAGCGTCTCGCGCCAACCGCAACGCCGTCTCAAAACTCGCGACGGCCTTGCGGTGCTTGCCCTGCGCGACCCAGAGTTCGCCCAGCCGCACGTGGGGCTTTGGCCACGTCGGCGCCAGCTCGGCCGCGCGCCTGGCGTCAATCTTGGCGCTCGCAAAGTCGCGCAGCCGGCAGCACACGGACGAGCGGTTCGAGTGCAGCTCCGCGAGCACTCTCGGATCGACGACGCCGTCGACGTCGAGACCACGCGAGTACATGCGCCGCGCATCGTGAAAGTCTTTCCGCGCGAACGCGGCGTTCCCGTCGCGCTTGTGGGAGAGTGCTTCTTGCGTCGCGCGCTCGTCATACACCGGCAGAGAGGCGCCGCCATCGGTGTCGGCTTGATGCAGAGCCGCTTGGATGGCATCGCGGTCTCCGCCCAGCGCCACGTACGCCGCCTCGATGGTCTGTACGTGGGTCGTGAAGGCAGCGTCTTCGACGCGTCCGCCCGCCGCGTGGGCGCACTCATTCCGCACACTGACGATCTTATGGATCGCCTGGCTCTGCGTCCTGGCAGCCTTGCTCTTGCCAGTGGCGACGACCAGCAGCACGGCGTGCAGCAACGTCAGATCCCACTTGCTGGCATCGCCGTTGGCGAGCTGCTTGCGCTGGATCGGCCTGAGCGACGCCGAGAACTCCGGGTACGCGGCCGCCACGCACGCGCCGCCGTCCCACTTGACGCGCCGGTGCTTGGCGGAGAAGGCGTCGCGCAGATACCGCTGCAGGAGCTCTTCGCTGGCGTGGACGAGCGCCTCGAGCCGCGCGTGGTTGCGCTTCTCGCGTCGCTCGGTCGCCTCGTCGCTCATGGTCTTGTACTCGCCCTTGAGAATATGGTGGGAGAGGGGGGCGGTCGCACTTTGTTCCGTACGGGACGAGAAATCTGAACCCATGAAAAGAAAAAAATCAGGATCTCGGCAAAGGTGTCCTCCCACACCTTTTGTCGACAACTTACTCACTTTGATTGGTTAGGGGTGGGGTAGTGGAGCTTCGTATTTGTACCGGTAGAACCAAAAATAACCGGTTTTATGTCAGACGGGGTGTCGGTGATGAGAGGAGATCGCGTCGAGCGACTGCTGTGGTGGGCTGTACATGTCACATCCAGAGGAGAGAGATCTCAGGCACCACTGGGCGTATTGGTGCTGTTGGCGCTGTACTTGTACTGGCAGATTGTGTTGTCCAGGCCGCCAGTCGAGAGCAAGTAGTAGTCGTCGCGCGTGAAGCGGCAGTTGGTCGCGTGGGATGCGTGGCCAACAAAGGCCTTACTCGCCGCCTGGCGGACTACGCACGGGTACTGGAACAGCTTGACAAGGCCGTTATCGTCGCTTGTCGCAACAACGCGATGGTCACTAGTGCGTGCCACAGCGTTCACGTCACTACCGTCGCTGCCTGGTGGCCAGATGCCCTGCACGGGCCAGCCGTAAGGTAGCGTCCATGTCGCCCACGGCGTGTCCCGCACAGAAGTCGCCGACGGGATTTGCTTGATCTTATCTCCTCCGACGTCCCAATAAAGAAGCTCGCCAGCGGACGACGTGCTCTGCAGGACGCGACCGTCCGTGGAAAAGTCGACGTGCGTGACCGCGCTGCTGTGGCCACGGCAGACCCCTTTGGGTTTGTACGTTAGACCGTCGTATATGTAGATACTCTGGTCGTGCGCTCCAATCGCCAGCAGTCGACTTTCACTATTGAACTTGACCACGGCGATGGCTTTGGGTGAGCACTGCCAGCTCTTGATGACCGTATCGAACGACTCACCCTGCAGCACGGAAACGTAGCCATCCGTTGAACCGGCGACGACGTGACTGCCCTCGTGGGAGAAGGCGAGTGCGCGCCACCTGTGCGAAGAGCTCTTTGCCTGGTACATGGCAAGGAGCGATCGGGTCGGTGCGTCCCAGAGGCGAATACTACCGTCGTCACCTGCGGTCGCAAACCGAAGCTTTGTTGGATGCGTCGCCAGCCCCCAAAGTTCACCTTTGCAATGGCCATGCAGGTGGCACTGCGGTTTGTACGTTGGTGGAGGTGCTGATGCCGAGTGCTGGTGGAGATGATGCGGGTTGTCTGGTACAAGCTCACCAATGTCGCGTCCGGCGGTCGAAAACAGGATGCGCGAATCACGCACGGCGAGACTCTTGATGATACAGTTGAACAGTTGAGTGCCAGACGACTTGGTCACGAACAGCGTGGCCAGGTCCAGCGTTCTGAGCAGCTCAAGCTGAGAACTACCCCAGAGATGAATCTTGCCGTCCTCACCACCAGAGTACACGATGTGGGGCATTTTGCTGTCCACGACCAAAGCGTATATCGGTCCTTTGTGGGCGTCCTTCTTGATGTCGACGCACTGACGAGCTTTCCACACGAAGAGCGATCCATCATGCTGGGCTGTGACGACGTGGGACTGTTGCTGGCTGCGTGGCACGTATACTGCTGCAAAGACCTTGCTCCTAGCACCGTCAACGTCCCGACCAAAAAGACCCTTTTTCATAGTCAGTGTAACGGGCGCCTCGGCGCCACTCGCTGCCATTGTGCCCGACCTGCCAGTTGTAGCAGCAGTCCCACGGTGCCGATTGCTGGCTACGGACTCGGATGCCGTGGACCAAAACAGCACGTGCTTGAGACCAGCGGTGACAAACTCTGCATCGGTCTCATGGTGGAACGCAAGCGTGTGCACAGGTTGCTTGGAAGTCTTCATCTGGGCCAACAATTTGAACGCGGCGACCCCGTGGCTTTGGTTCAACGCGTAAATTGCCAGTACATGGTCATCGTCCACGCCAATAGAAGCCACACGTTCGCCCGACGGGGCAAACGCGACCAGCGCGACACCGTGTGTGTGGACCGAGTCGATCTGCGTAATCGTGCTGCCAGAGTTGGCATCCCAGGCAACAAGCCGTGGCCTTTTCTTCCCACCCGCGATCTCGCCCGTCACGACGAGATCGCCTTTCCCAGGATGCACAGCAACGCATGAGATCATCTGCCCACTGTGTGCGGCATTGAGTAACTGTGTACGCGTCTTGGTATTGTACACCACGCCAAACGACGCCGCTGAGTACACAATTTCCCACGAGTCGTCGGCATAGAACACGTTGTTGTGCGTGGCTGTGCCATTGGCATTGACACCGTACACAAATTCCAGCGAGAGATCCACGTTTGGAGGAAGTGAGCCGCTTGTGGTGATGCCTGCTGGGACCAGCGATGGCTCCCGAATCGCGCCAAGCCACGGCTTGACGGCCATAAACTCGTCGCCGCTACTGCTGCCTCGAGCCATTTCGTCCGCGAGAGCTCGGTCTTCCTTGTCAATGAGGATTGTCGCCGCTGTGGCTTCAATCTCTTCGACTAGATCCGGCTCACTTCGAGGATGACCAACATTGGGATACGTTCCTGTAGTGCTCGCGCGTTCGAGCTGCTGCAGTTCTTCTTCGTAGTCAGTTTTCCAGATCAGCACGACGTCGCTGCTGCCGGCGTGGTTGGTCGCCTGTGTCACTGCATATTCGTTGTTGGCACTAAACTGGACCCGTTCGACGCAGGCTGAGGTCGCGTAATACCCATCGTACTCTTTGAACATGGCGCGCTTGCCGTCGCCACAGCGTAATGGGATCCAGCCCAGTAAGACACGACCAAGCTCTGTCCCAATGAGTATCGACGGTAGCCGTGAGCGCCATAGTCTACCACTTGCCGATTGCTCCCCATGGATCCGGTCGACTACGGTCACTTGCGTACCCTGCACCTCGCTGAGCCCAGCGACAGGGCCACTGAAGGGCACAGTCCACGTCGCCCACGACGCTGGATCGGTGACCGTTTCTTGCGTTGCATCGCCGAGTCGCCATCGCAAGAACTGCGAGTCGAGAGAAGATGTCGCCGATTGGATCCAGAGACCGTCGCAGGTAAAGTCGAGCGATAGAATTGGCGCTGTGTGGCCTGCGAAGTCGTGGGCCAGCTCGCATGCCATCACCTCCCCACTGGAACACCTGTACACGTAAATGTGAGAATCCCGGCAGGCAGCCGCAAGCCATGTCGTGGCACTGCCGCTCGGGGAGAACTTGAGAAGCCAACACCATTTTGGCGGTGCGTTACCATTCGGGCCGCACAAGAACTCGGTCTCGACACCCAAGTTCGTACTGTTGAGAATCGCGATGTTTCCGTTCGCACACGAGACAGCGAGGCACGGATTTGGAGTTTGCTGCCAGGTCAGTGCCTTGACTGATGCCGACAGCGACCGTGTCTCGAGCAAGAGAACATAGGTTTCCAGATGAACCACACTGACGCGACCATCCATGTTGCCCAAAGCGACCCATTGCTCGAGCGGATGGAGAGCGAGGGTGTTGACCTGCTGGCCGACGTCCAGGACGACACGCGCTGTGAAAGCCGTCACCGGGGATGATGTGAGCGCCTGACTGTCGATGTGAATGACCATGCCACAGCTCAACACGACCGCGAGTCCGTTCTGGAGTTCTTCTAGCACGGCCACACTCTGCACCACGGAGGTCGACGACAGCGCCTGCTTGACTTGATTGTCCGTGGAATTAAAACTTGATTTGGTGGCTGGCTTGAGCATGGTCCACACGCACTCGGCGTCAAAGAGGTTTATCACCCGCGTACGTCGAAGGAAGGCGCTGGCACGATACCGTGTGGGGTCGACTTCCTTGGCTGTCGAGAATATCACAATGTGACCACTTCGCAGCGCAACTACTACCAGTTGCCTCGACGCCACAGCCACGATCGACATGACTCCATGGGAGTCTTCATTTGCTGTTGACTCAAGCACTGGGAGCGAGAAGCCAGCGACGCCATTGTCCCACACAACGATCGTGTCGCTCAGCATTCCAGTTAGTACGTATGGAGCAGTGTATACCCCACACACAGCCGTCTCCACCAGTGCGTGGCGGCCAAACACACCATTCTGAGAAACGATGTGGCCCGTAGATATCGTGACCCGCCAAAAGCTAACATGGTCGATGCCTCCACTGACAAACCCCACGGCGTTGTTTACTGGTGTGGACGGGGTCTGCAGGGGTGGCGTGAAGAATCCAAACAGCACCGGAAGCCGCGTCATGTCGGCTTGTATCACATTGCGGGCTTCATCGTCAGTGTACCCGGGGTCGTGTGTCGTCCGCCACTGGTAGAAACGAATCACGTGGACTGAAGTCACGGGCGAGTACCACACCACGGCTGCGAGGTCTTTCACAACGTGATCTCCGAAATCACCTGAGTCGAACGCTGTGAGAACGTGAAAAGTACTTGGTGGACCTCGAAGCACACCGAGTTGCTGGGCTGTGGGTTCCCACTGCCACAACAGCACGCGATTCTCTCGATGAGAACTCACGGCCAGCACACTGTTGGACTGTTTCGTGATGCTGGACACATCGTGCTTCAATCCTGAGATCATACTTCGCTGTTGCTTCACCTGCGTAGTTGTGATGAGAAGGCTCACCAATAATGTGCCGGCACCATACAGCAACGTCGAAGACATTCCCGTCGGTCCGCTCATTCCTACGAGGATCTGGTTCACGCCGCACTGCGTATAATTCAGACCGTGCGCAAAAGCCAACGATAAGTCCAAATCCGGGGCTTCGGAATGGCTCCGTCCCTCGAGAGCAACATCAAGAGCTGATGCCGAGGCGGACGAAGGTGGCAAGACGGCGTCGACAGCAGTCGCATTCCTTCTCGGTACGTACGAGTCGTCAAAGTAATAGAGATTCTCCAACCCGAGCGAGCTGAGCTTCGAATACGTGGTCTCATCGTCGACTGAAAAGGTCGCGCGAGGCTGTGGGTCGTTCGCTTCCTTCATGATCGACCACTGGCACACAACGCTACCGCTGCCTTTACCTTGGAGTCCGCTGCTGGTTGAGAGCAGCAGCGTGTCGTGGAGAGCAAACCCAAGCGCGGCAGTTAAATTTGATTCATGGAGATGCGCATTCGCCACGACGATGGCGAGCGGCTGTCTAGGTTCTCTCGGTGAACTCTGACACGGAAAATTATGAAACGAGAGCTGTCCACGTTGATCCAATGTGGCCAAGACCGACGACGAAGCGTTTGCGCTTAGCGCCGCAATCCTATGGCGGTCGCTGAAAGCACTAACGTGCCATCCAATGGTGCTGCTGTAGCCGTGCCATTGCACATTGCGGATCGTGGATACGGTAGTGATTCTCGATGCCGATTGATGGGCAACCCGCACTTGCCAGAACCTCAGCGACGCCGTCGTGTCTTGTTTGTCGATACCACCATGCCCATGCTGGCTCTTGAGAAATCGCCCGTCAATACTGAAATCAAGTGAGAAGACTGCAGAGCTTGATTCACCGGCGTGAGGCTTGAGCAGCGCAAACCGATGGAACCGATATGAACCCTCCGCGTCATCGATGCTGTATAGATATACGAGACCGTTCGCACGCCCAACCGCCAGCAGAAGGCACGATTCCGACGGGTGGAATCGTAGGCACGTGATTGGCGTGTGGGTGTTCTTCATCTGGCTCAGGAGATCCATTGACTTGGCCCGAAACAGTGCAATAGATCCGTCCTGCCCACCGACAGCGAGAAGTTCCCCACCATTGGCGGTGCTGAACACGCATGTGCTCGGTGGAAAGCTGAGTTTGACCGCTCGCTCTTCGACACGCCGCCGCATGTTCCACACACGCACCATGCGATCAATACAGCTACACGTCACAAACGTGACCCCATATCGGCTAGTCGCGAGGCCGGAAATGTCGCATCCGCGATGGCTCGATGCAATCACTCGGGCAGTCGGCCGCGCCTCCAAGATCTCAAATAGGTGGCCGTGGCGCGTGCCCACTACAAACCGCTGGCGAGTGGCATCGTAAGCCATCGAGTGGATGCGGAAATCTTCGGCTTCAAGACCTTGCACGCTTGAACTCTGGTGGAGGTCCACAGCATGTCCAATCGGCTGGAGCGTCGAGTCCCACTGCTTCAACATCCCATCTTTTCCGGCCGTGAAGAGCACCATGGATCGGCATGCTACTGCACACGCATTGATACTATGGTTCATGTCGTGGGCCTGCACGACGCGTACGAGTTGCATGTGCTGAAACTGAAGCAGTTGTCCTGTGGCCGTACCGACAATCGCAGTATGCGGGCCATAGTAGGTCGCGCTGAGACAGAGTGGCATAGTTTGCATCTTGAGTTCCAACGATTTGGGCTTCTTCATCTTGAAGAAACGGCCATCGACATGGTGAAACACCACAAAGTGTTCCCCGGCGACCAAGATCTCGTGGCCGTCGTCACTGACGGCGACACAAAGCACGCGCTTGCGCTTGTGGATGGCTCTTCCAGAAGCCAATAATCGAGCGTGCTGCCAGTCCCATAATGCCATGCTGGCGTTAGAATCGCTGCCAACTGAGATCAAAAGCGACTCAGCCGCATGGTGCTGCTTCTTGGCCGAGGCGACCGCGCCAGCTAGAGTCGCGTTCTTGCCCGTTGTACCACCTGTAGTCAGCGGCGTGGAATTCTGGAGGCCCACGGGCGCGGGGAACGCAAGGCACACGATACTGTCCACGTGAAAGTTCGAAAGGACCGCCAAACACTCGAGCGTGAGTCCGTTCCACACCTGGATTTCCGAGTGTCGATGCGGTAAAGGAACGGCGTCGCCGGTCGCAATGATTGTCCCGTTCGCATTGACGTCGAGACACGTGATGGGGAACTTGTGGCCAAAGTAATGGCGCTGTGCGTGGCGCTCCGGCGTATACACGACCGCGTACTTGGAGACGGCGTAGACAATATCGCCGTTGCTTAGCACGCGCACCGTATTGCGGGTTGTCGCACCGGTGTACCCGTAAATCCACTCGAGGCTGACATTGATCGGAGGTGGGAAGTCGAACTTATGATCCTCTCTATCGCTTACCGGCATATTCGTGGGCTCAATATTCCACGGCGCAGTGGCCAACTCGGGGCAGCGGAGCTGGGTATCTGATTCCAGCCCGGATTTCTGTGCGAGCGGGGCGCGAACGAGACTGGCGTCTTCGTTTTCGAGGTCCGAGTCGTAGTCACTACCGTCAGGTAACGATAGCGTCTCTTCGAAGCCCACGGCTTTTTCAGAAATGACGCGAAACTGTTCCACTTGAAGCATAAACTCGCGATTGCTTCGTGCCCAGTCGATAAACTCTTCGTACTGAAGCGAGGCGCCACCGTCGCGATCGAAACGATCGAACGCGTGCTGTGCCAGTTGGAGACACGTCGTGACCGAGAGCGTCACTGGGTTGGACGGTAGCGTCTTGCGGTTTGCCTGGCCCGTGAACACTGCCATGCCGATCCAAACTGACTTCATGAGCAGCGCGAGTTCCGTGAGCGAGAGGGACCCGTTGAGGTTAAAGTCGAACAACTCGAACGCGACTGGGTTTCATGAGGCACTATCCAGCATCAGCAGCACGAACGATACTAATACTCTACTGCATTGGTTATACGTACATCGTGCCTTGTCTTCAAAGCTCGCGCGGCTCACGCAGACAAGCGCTGCGAGAAACTCGAGCCCGTCGATGCGGCCATCGCGGTTCGTGTCGAGCACGGCAAAGATCTCTTTGCTGCCGACAATCTCCGAGGCCTTGAACAGTAGAAGACTTTCGAATTGGCTCTCGGTGACCGCCATGCCGTGGGTCTTCTGGAATCGTCTGTGCAGTTGCCCCACGTCGGCAAGTGTCCCTATGAGTACCAGCATCCCGATGTCAGTGCATGAGAGGGGGCAATTGGACCTTCTACGAAACGCACAGCGCGCGAAGTCGCGTGTCTCGCGCAGCAGCTCGATCTCGTCATCGATGAGGCGGAGTGATGTGCCCTGTCCTGCACCCATAGCGCTGGAGAACGGAGAGAGAAGGTCCTAGGTTTCCCTTTATCCATCCATGCACGACGTTGCCGCGGTATCTTTGAAGAGACGCGAAAATGTCACTCCAATTCCCTCGTTGGAGTAACTAGTCACTAAAAAGAGGTTCTCGTACAAGACCTGCGTAGGACGGAAGGACGTGTTGGTGGTATTCGTACAGCTACTGTGGATCCCCTTAAATGAAATAGCCGGCGCTCGTGCGTGCCTGCGAGTCCGTTTGTGAAGGCGGTGCATCTCGTGATGACGTCCTCGAGTGGTCTCGCGACGACGCTCTCGACATGGGGCTCTGGCACACGGATGAGTACGCCACCGAGGGAGATGAAGACGATGCTCGGTAGAGGCTGCTGCCGTCGATCGAGTACGACGGTGACAGCGGCACGTTCGGCGGCACTCGTGACGCCACGTGGAATTGGTCCATCGCCAGCACGCGCTGGGTCGGCTCGTGGCTGTTACTATCCTGGATGCCTGGCTCGCCGTGGTACGCACGCTGAGACTTGTGGCTGCCGTGGCCGCTGGCCGTGTTGCTGTGGCTCCCGCTCGGTCCCTGGATGTCAAAGAGCCGGGACCGCACAAACTCTTCGAGCCGCGACGCGTACAAATTGGGCGGCACGGCGCTCACGTCCTGCGTGTCCTTGCAGAGCAAACCGAGCACCCAGCGCTGTACGGTCCAGCGCCAGTTGTAACGCTGCAGCATGTCGATCACACCGAGATAGTACACATTCTCCTTGCCCGTCGAGTAAATGCCTGCGGCACTGGGGACTCTTAATGGCGGCAACGGCTCGGCGCCTTGGAGATGGCGGACGCCCACAAGCAGACTATAGTCGATAATACCGCGGCTCGCGAGAAACACAATGTCGTCGCAGAGCTGGCCCTGGAGCTGGTCCGTGTTGGTCGGTGTGAGCGCAATGCCAGCGCTGAGCTTGCGAAAGTCAATATCCATCATGAGCGTGTCAATCACCTTGTGCTGCTTGGCGTACTGAATGTGCGTGAGCACGTCGCGCGCGTGGATGGCCTGGCGGCGATCGCAATTGCCCTTTAAATCAAACCGCTGGTGGACCGGTCCTTCATGAAACAGGTTCTGCATGACCACGAAAAACATGCGCCGCTTGCCCACGGGTAGCGAAATGGAGAAGCAGCCAAAGTACCGACACAGCATGCTCTCTGGATTCGACAGCAAGTACCGGTGGTAGTGCGGCAGGATCGCACGGAGCGTGTCGTACTCTTCGTTGGGTACGCTCTTGACCATGAACTGCTTGTTGGCCGTAAAGTAGAAAATGTTGCCGCTCTTGCCCTCCGAGCCGTGCTCGCTCAGAATCTTGGTGAGATCAAACGAGTCGAGCACGAACTCTGGATCAATACCAAAGTGCTGGCGCAAGCTCTGGAACACACGCGGCGCGCAGTCGCGAAACGACAAGACGGTCGAGTCGATCTCGCCGTGGATCACAATGCTCATCGACTCGATGCGGTTGTAGTCGTCCACGGTAAACTCACGGTCGTCCAGTGGGCGCTGCATCGACTGCTTGATCGACTTGATGATACCCATGGATGTGTACTTCATCACGTCCTTGCGGAGCTTGTTGGCGAGGTCGAGCTTGTCGACGTCGTCGTCGTGGTTGCCCAAGTCCACTTGGCTCATGGTGCGGCTCACGGGCAATTGCATATAGTTCTTGTCGTGGAGCGCCTTGAAAACGCCGGCGTCGCGGCAAAACAGCACAAAGAGACTGAGCGACTCGAGTACGAGCGCGAGCTGGTCGATAGCATTCATTGTCGTGGTCACGCGGCCGACGTAGAGTTCAACCACATACAGCACGAACGACATGGTCGTGTACCCAGCAAAGACGGCGAGGTACGGAAGAATGAGCTTGGTCATGCGGCGCGTCGACTTGTGCGCGTGGAACTCTAGTCGGCGCGAGCGACGCCACGCGACCATGAGCGCAGCTGCAATGTAGAGTAGCACAATGTAGGACGGCAAGTGGAAGTACAGCATAATGTGCTTCGAGGGCGGTGCGTCCTCGCTGCGCTGGAACGCATACCGGAACGCGACGCAGTAGGCGAGCGCGGCGGGCCACGCGGCAATGTGGTGCTTCAGGTTGTCGGCGTTGAATGGCAAAAACGGATTCGAGAGTGAGAAGATGAGATCGAGCGCGAGCATGAGGAACCACATGGTTGCGGCTGTGAGGAAGAAGAACTCGCACCAAAAGAAGAACGCCACATACGACTCAAGCCCGGCGACCGTCGCGCCGAGCTCTTGGTTCGCGGCATCGCTCAGCGTCACGGGGATCGTCGAGCTTGACGGATCGTCGTCGACATTGCGCCAGAGCTGCAGCGCGACGCGCGCAACGTTTGTAACGATCGTCGCGAGGAAGATGCAAAGCAGCACGGTGCCTGGGTGGGCGCGCGTGCGCGGGTACTTGACAAAGAAGACGAGCATGGCGCTGCCTGCGAGCACGCACGAGAGAAGCGCCGTGAGCTGCCACGCAAGAAAGAGCGGGTCCATATTGGTCCTGTAGTGGTTTGTTGCCTGTCACGCGGGGAGCTCCAATGTGGGAATGTGGGTCTCACTCGCGGAGAGAACCGTTCTCGAGCGAGAACCAATGTTGCGGAATATGAATGGAGCGAGATCTGTTCTCGCAGCTCGGAATATGAATGGTGGAAGAAAACCCGGTTGCGCGTCCCATGGCTTGTGCTTTGGGATGGCGCTTCATGCAGCTGCGGGAGGTTTCTTTCTGCCGCTGAGAGCGGATTGTTCCGTAGCTCTCCGATATTTTTATGCATGGAGAAAACGTGTGGAACACTCTTCGTTCGTGCCGAGCGTGCTGATTGGCCAGAATCATGGTTGAATGGATACAGAAACGATGCTATATCAGTACCTGCAGAGATTCTTTGAACCGCGCTGACCACAACGATGAAGTGATGTTCTGGCCACCTGAAGCATGTCCAGATGATCGGTTCTGCACGTCGCGGAATGAAAAAGCGTGCGGGGTCAGACCGGTGTTCTGGAATGGTCGGACTGGAATAAGATGCCGGGAGAAGGAAAGAACACAAAAGTGGACTTGAGCCTGTGATGGCCCATCCGCACTTCACCAGATTCGTGACAAGTGAGTGAAAGCGTGCTATCACTTTATGAGTGTATATTTCGAACGGAACAATTTTGGGCCTTGGAACTCCTATGCTAGTAGTACAGTAATGTAAGTGATGTTTCCGCCCTGTGGAACTGTTCTGGCGATGGGCACTGTATGTCGTAGCAAAGCGTGATCGTTTAGAACAATCTCGCTTGGACTCATCAAGTAAGCGCTGTTGAGTTTGATGGAATCGTGCTTGATGAGAATGACCAAACACACCCAGCGTTATGTGTTGTTGTATGTAGCCTCGATTCGCCATGGGGACCACTGATGCAGTGCCAGTCGTAGTTGCACCCCGCGTAGCATTCCGCATAGCATTGTTTCCTCCGCCATTGCCCGCTAGGCCAACTGACATCCCGTAGCGGACCGCAGAGCTACGCGAACAGTTCTCACGCCGCGGCCACGGACAGCATTGCTCTCATTCGTTCTCGTTCTCGTTCTTGGCTGGCTCGATAGCATACTTGGCGCCCACCCCACGGCAATCGGAGAAATGAGGGTTCGTAATCCGAATATTTTAGGGAAGCACGGATGATACTTCGAAGTACGTGGTAAGAGACTGTAAGTTGGGCAACGCGACCCGTAGAGTCACTGCACCGACAGCGATGACTCCGCGACGGCCTGCGATAGTCACGCTAGACGGCTCCTCGTCTTTCGCCAACGCCATTCGCGATCGCATCGGCAAGTGATGGCGTCCACGCGGAAGCATCGCCGTCGGTCCCATACGCAAAAGGCCTGGAGCCGCCCCACGCGTGTGCGCCAATCGCGCACGCTCAGCAGCGACAACATCGCGATGCGTGCTGGTCTGACCGGGTGGCGGTACGCGTCCAGCAGTAGCTCCAAACTCTCGGCGATCGCACCGATAGAGCTCCTGCGCCTCAAGCCGCGGGAACATCGAGAGCAATCCGCGAGAATGGCGCGTGTGAAGATTGCGCGGTCCAGCAATATCGCCGAGATGCAGAACGCGTCTGCCGTGAGCGAATACGGTATGCCATGCGACGACCTCCCTTCAAAGCTCAGCACCAGCGACCTGACAGCGACCTCGCTCCTCGTTCCTTGTTGTCATTGTTGTCCAGCTTACACACGTGATCATCGCCATCATTATCCTCCAGCACCCGCCACGCGGTTACGCCGTTCTCGTCGCTTGCAGTTCTTGAATCCGACGTTAAACGATAGTGCTCAATCTATATCCAAAGCGCTGGAGTGTATATTCCCCATCTCATGTAGAAACTATTCAAAAATCTCCAGCAAAGCATCCTTGATCGTCATCCGAGTCAGAGCTGGAGGAGCTGGACTCGCACCTTTCCTTGACAACAACGACGGCCGGCGGGCCATCGTTGTCGTGGGCAGCGGCCCCGCCGATCAGCCCACCGAGCAAGAGCCCGCCGGCGAGTCCCGCAGCCGCACCAACCGCGACGCTCGCACCGCTCATGCCACCGCCACTACGGCTTTCATTCGCGCCACCGTCACTCGGAGCTGACGCGTACGCCGGAGCAGGTGCGGCTGCGTATGCAACTGCATATCCTGGTGCGGGTGCGTATCCCTGCGGGGGTGGGTATCCTGGCGCTGCTGCGTATCCCTGCTGAGGCGGGTATCCTGGCGCAGGTGGGTACCCCTGCTGGGGTGGGTATCCTGGCGCTGCTGCGTATCCCTGCTGAGGTGGGTATCCTGGCGCTGCTGCGTATCCCTGCTGGGGTGGGTACCCTGGCGCGGCTGCGTACGCGGTGGACTGGGCGTAGACGGCTTGGCCGGGAGCATACCCCGGTGCCGGCGCACCGTAGGCCTGCGGCTGCGATCCGTAGGCGTAGCCCTGGGGCGGCGCTGCCGCGTACACAGCCCCCTGCTGGGGAGGGCCTTGCTGAGTTTGGGTTTGGACCGTCGTCTGCACGGTTACAGTGGTTTCCGTTGTCATTGTCTTGGTGTGATGGTAGTGCTGGTGACTTGTGGCGGAGGAAGCGAGTGTTGCAATGAGCTGCTGGGGATCAAGTGTATCACGTTCGAAAATCTGTTCCAAGGGACTGACTGGTCTCCCGAGTAATACAGTACGATGCAATCAATGCATAACGGAGACACGTAAGGCCCGCTGGATGGGTTGGTCTTCGTCATGTCTCAATTGGATCTCCGAGTTGGTTATTGGACTTCCGATCAGTGACAAACGCATTCGTACAGTGAGGCGGGCAGGACCAACCCGAGCGTGTCGCGAATGGCGAGCCCATGCATGTCGCGGACACAATTTGCTCAAGGAGGACTCATCACACTTCACAGGCTCGCTTTATCCATCGCATTAGGTGCGATTCGCACCTATGGTAGTACCATGGTTCGTACCTAATGCTGGCAAATCCATTATGGCGGCGGAGATAAATGCGACGAGAGGAACCGTCACGTATCCCACGGGTGTTCGGCGCAAGAACTGCGAGTGGCACGGCTGGGTACGTTAGGTTCTCGCGGTTGGAACGCGGGCTGATTCCGAGTTCTTTTATCTAACAACGGCGCCGTTAATTAAGAAGCCAGGGCGACTGTCGCACAGCGTGACCCTCCCCGACAACTCACTATACGGATCGATTAGAAAGGCCTCTCGACTTCCCCATGCATCTGTATCATCGCAATGACCGCCGTCAGCACAAACGCACCCGTCGCAACGACCGTGAGCAACGCACAGACGCCCTGGTGCATGTACAGCCCCGCCGCCAGCATGGCTGACTGCGGCTGCGTCTACGTGACAATGGTCACGCTCCACGGATTGCCATCACCCAACAAGCTGTCTTTTATTAGCCTTCGTGCGATCCAGCTCGCACCGTCGACACCCCATTGCTACCCCGGGTCGGACGTCGACCATCGCAGCGCACTGGCGACTCGAGGCCTTGCACTGCGGCAAGCTGCTGTGGGCATTCTTGGCAACAATGCCCTCACGGTGCCTTGCCAGGCGTCCACACTGTCTCGCTCATGGTATGCATTGTCTCGCTCATGGTATGCATTGTCTGCGGGTCTGTTTACGGGGACGCGACCGGGGACTCGTGAGCAAGGGCATAGCATGCCTGAATTGTTTTCCGCAAATCACATCAAAAATGTCGTTTTGATTGGCCAGATGCATTGTATAGACTTTATGATTGGCTAAAAGTGTTTGAGCGATACTCATTTCCCAATATTTGCCAAGCCACGAAACGGAATGGATGCTACTTCGAACTCAGTGACCGCGCCGGTTCCCTCGCGAGCCCACACAGCTGATGACGAAGACGAGATGCCGCTCCTGTTCATGGATGGACTTCCCACCGATTTCCAGCGGAACGCGCAGCTCGCGGCGCTTGTCACATTCATGGGAAGCGACGACGAAGAGACCAACGAAAACGACGATGAGGACGAGAGCTTGGCGACGGGCAAGGTCAGCGCTGCGCGGCAGCGGCGGAACACGAGGCGGACGACGCGCCAGCCGTATGCACGTGGTGACGATGTCAAGAAGAACTCGTCAGTGGAAGACGCCAATGTGAAGATGCACAAGAAGAACAAGAACGAGAAGCGCAGCGCGACGGCGGCCCAGGAACTGTCACTCTATCTGTCCATGTTTACCGTCTCTAAGGAGTGATCGGACACACCAACGATCTCCCTTTAGCCGTGACTCGTCAAGATCACGCAGTATTTACCCAGCCACGCACAAAGCGTGTTTTATGGATGACATCTCCACGGTACTTTCGCTGATTGCCGTGTCGTCTCTGGTCTACTGTAGAAGGCCGTCTTCTTCGTGGGGATAACATTATACAGCTACAACCGACGCGGTCGTAAAGTCCTCCATGAGCTAGACCATCAACCAGAATCACCCTGGGATCGCACCGCATGCCAAGTCCCCGCCACCGATTGCGGAATGTCAATGACAAGCTCATTATGGTCACCCGATGGTCCACTGGGTGCTGCATCTTCACGGACCGACATAGTTGAATTGGCAGATGCTGGAGATGATGGACGAACGAAGCCAGGGACTTGCTCGAGCTGCCGGGTTTGCGATCACGCCGTTCGGGCTCACGGGCATGCTGATCACTCGTACCGTGGATCCACTGATACTCTTGCCAGTGGCATCATGGACAACAGCGTGGAGCAGCAAGCGCTCGAATGGTGTGGAGGGGAAGAAGGTTCGATAAAATCACGGTCTTTGGTCTTGCTGGACATCCTGCAGCCCTTACGCGGGGGATTTGGCGTCATTCATGGTGGAACCAAGCGACCAAGAACTTCTAGTCGTGAAAGCCGTTGACCGCGACGGTGATCCCAACATTGGAGCGCGAGAACGTGGAGGTCGTATTGCACGGGAGGATCGCAACGGTGGCCCGAAGGTCCGTGAGGGAGTTTATCGTGCAACCGCTGAGATGCTTTTCGAGGTGGTGAGCAGCGCGGAGCTCCAGGCAAACGTTAGGTTTTGCACCTTGATAAACTCCTTCGCCGTCGGCGCGGGATAGGGAGGCGTAGAAGCGAGACCCAGCTCAATCGATTTGGCGAGCGTTGTGAGGCTGAAGGTTCGTGTTGCTAACTGACGATGGCAATTGAGGATTGCCAACTGGGACTCACTGTGGGCCCCGCCACATAGTATAAGTTAACCGTCACTGAGGAATCTTGTTGTCCAGACACATTTGGCGATACCATAGTGTTGTCTACATGATCGAGACAAACCGTCCTCCCTTGTTGCCAGACTTACATATGTACATGCAGATGCATGCAGGCTCGCCTGTGGATTCACAGCTTCTCACATGGTCGTTTTGGTCGTTGAAATTACCTTACCGTATCGCCACACCTTGAGTCAGGAAATTTTCAACATCCTGGTCACGGCGAGGGATACGGTAAAAAGCAAGATACGATACGTAACAGAATATTTGCCCCTGTTGACTGTTCTCGGATACGTATCAATACATCCGAATCTATACTGTCAAAGGGTAAGGTAAAGTACACTGTAGCCCTTGATCGCTAAGTGACTTTATCATAAAGCAAACGGCTCGTGTGGCATCTTCTGTGTCCGCGCAGAATGTACAGTACTGTACCATGGCATTCGGGGCATCTCAGATGGCGGTGCGGCTTCAAGTCGAGGAGCGTCGTCGAATGAACGTTCCCAAATCGATGGGAAGAGAGATAGGTCTTTCACGACACAGTTCAATTGTATACAGCACACGGGCACGAACAAGTCGATACTATGCACATAGTCAACTTCGTTATTTCAGATTGGAGGAAGCTCTCCGTTGCGCGACTGGAGATGGTTTCAGTTGGAGTTGTAGCCTATTGCCGATACGGAACCGCTGCAGGTGACGTTTGCGAGTCGCACAAGTCACCAAGGGTCCTTGATTTCAGAAACGGAAAACAGTTAAAACCTTATCAAGGTTTTTCTTGGTGTCGGCAAGTTGCCGGGCAACGGGTTGGGGTGAGGTTAGGCGTTGTGGGTGCACTGTTGGACAAAACCTACGCGAAAACACGCCAAAATACGCGGGTCTGATCCACCTTGGTTCATTGCCGTGTACTCGCAATACGTATCACCTACAGTGTATAAGGTATCAGTATCGCATCTTATTACGGTACTCACACGCTGTGAGATTCTCAAGGTTCTCGAGCACTTCGAGACTCGAAATGTCTGGTTGAAGACCTCACTTTTAGGCGGATCTTGAACCGTCTGTGGGTAATCGCAAAATAGAATTTGCCCTCTCTTTCAGCCTTGTTTTCAGGTCAAAAAGCCCTAACCGCTTCCACTGAGAGCCACACATTTGTACTCTGTATACCATGGACGAAAAAAAAAAGGTTCAGTGAGAATAACATGGTCCAAAATAATTAGAATGGTGCAAAACAACTTATATTGGTTTCGGCTATAAAAATATTTCAGGGTCTGTTGTTCTTGCTTGGAGTAACCTCAGAGTCTCACGAGCGTTTTTTATGATTTAGAGTGTCTGGTCCCAGAACTGTAATTCCATAGTCCTGTCCCACTTGTTGGGTGGAATACATTTTTCCACTTGAAATTATTTCGAAATTATTTCACACACAAAACCTTACCATGTGGCGTGGAAATCTGTTCTCCCGCTTCACCTTTTTTTCACCTCGTCGTTTCCCATAGTGGGAATTTCCCACACACGTGCGCCTTCGCTTGAACCGATTTGGACGGAGGGCGTTGGAATAAAAAACACTCCACTGCGGCGGAGGGAGGAGAGCACATTATTTCGCATTCTTGTTCTTCACAGCGCAGGATTCCCTGTCCCACGAACGTGCACAGGAGGCCCGCCAAACGCGCAGTTGTTCTTCGCTCCTCTTTGTGCACTCAAGCAGAGCTGCATGTACGCGGAGAACTACGCTCACTACCGCGCGCCGCCCGGTGGCGGAGAAGCTCCGCCGACGACTATGACGGGGGGTGGCGGTCCGCACCCCGCCGCTATGATGCAAGCAGCGCAAGCTGGCCGTCCACGAGGAATCCCCGGAGGGGGAGGGCCCGCCATGCGCGGGGGAGGGGATGGTGGAGTGTACGATCCGACAATGGTCATGGCGATGGATCACGCTGCACGGCGCATGCCCAGAGGGCCGATGGGCAGCCGCGGAGGAAGAGAAGAAGGAGGAAACCAGTGGAACCCCTCGACGGAATTCGCCCCCAGTGGCTTGGATGGAGCAGGATACGGAGGAGCGTATCCGCCGGCAATGCAGTCGATGGCCGCTCCGCGCCCGATGGGCCGCCAGCCTCAGCAAGGAGACAGCTATTTGCCCCCGTCTAAGTACCGACGCACAAGCGACTTTGACGGCTTTGAAGACCCCCGTAGCAGCGGAGGACGACGACCGGCAGGACCGGGAGGAGACAGAGGAGAGAACAATGGACCCCGCGGTATGCCATCTTCCGACCACCGCGCACCCGCCAATAATTATGATCTCTCGGCCCGCGAGGGTACCCTGAAGGGCAGCAGCAGAGGAGGAGCAGGTCCGTCCGCTGTGTACACCATGCCGTCTCAGCAGCAGCAGCAACAGCAGCTTCGCCCTCCGCCGCAGCGTGCCGGGTACGCCCAGTACGCTCCTCCGTCCCCGCACACCCCACGCACGCAGCAGGAGATTATGCTGATGCGTCGGCGACTCATGGACCAAGAACGCGACCGCTTCGCCTCTGTAGGGTACCGAAATCCTCCCCCCTCCTCATCTGGTGGTCCGACCTCTAGCGGAGGAGCTCCTCCACCGACCATGTCAAGCGCAGCCGCAGCGTGGGCGCGCGAGCTGGATCCGTACGACAATGCCCGTCGCATTCACCGCGAGCTGCAGCCGCCATCGGTAAACGGCGGAGGCCCCGGAGGAACGGACGGAGGCAGTTCGATGGCCTCCCAGCGGATGCAACGGTCTGCTTCTGGTAATCTGGATCAGCCGTCCGCCCCAGGATACGCAAACAGCCCTGGTTCTCGCATCGTCACGCCGGCCGCCGCGCTCCACAGTTCCCATCGTCCAGGCGGAGCAGCGAGACGCAATCCCAGTGGACCGTCACCCCAGGCGACGCCTGGGTCTCAGATGACGCCGTTTGATTACAACGACCTCGAGCCTATGCCGCTGGGCGTGGCGGCTGCACCATCATCGATGACGAGAGCGAGAGCCCCGTCGCGCGCGCTGCCGCCGGCCGTGACGGGGCAGCTGTCGATGCAAGAGTACGAAGCCATGATGATGATGGAGCGCGAGTTGGGGGCCGTGCCAATGCAGCAAGATCTCCGTCGTGGAGGAGGAAGCAACCTTGGTGGTGGATCGCGTCCGTCGTCGACTGGCCGGGGAAGTGCACGAACGCCGCCACGTGGCATGGCGTCACTGCCTCCACAGGCACCGTCGATGGGCAGTGAGCTGGTCAAGTTTGATCCATCGCCGTACATGATGGAGCAACAGCAGGGGAACGAGTACACGATGGCACCGGCAGCAGTCGTGGCGCCCGTGCCAACAATTCTAGTGGCCGCACCTCCGAAACCAGCGAGACAATCCAAGGCAGCCGCTGCTCGGGAGGCACGCGAGGCTGCTGCGGCAGCGCAGACACAGGCTCAGGCTCCTTCACCTGCAGCGTCTAAGAAGCGCAAGGAACCCGCCGCGTCCAAGCGCAAGGCGCGCCCGCCCGCCGAAGAAAGTACAACGACCAGTACTCTTGGTGCGAAGACCAAGGACTCGTCAAAAGCTTCTGGTAGTAAGCCAGCAGGCAGCAATGGTGCTGGTGCTCCCGAGCCGAAGAGGCGCTGTGGCCGCAAGAGCATGAATTATTCGTCCGAGCAAAAGCGCGAGCGCAACCGCGCGGCCGTGAAAAAGTGCCGGCAGCGCCAAGCGCTCAAGTACGAGTACCTCAAGCGCAAGGCCGAAGTGCTCGCGTCAGAGAACCGTGCGCTCTCGGAGATGCTGGTCAAGAATGTCGAGCTCGACGACGAGAAGCGCAACTCGCTTACGCGCGGTATCCAGATGGATATTCTCTTGAAGATCAAGGAGATTTTCACGCAGTCTCTGCCCAAGGACTTTGTGCTGGACGCTGACTCAATCTGGGATTTGAATTCCGTGCTGGCCGTGTCGATGCCCTCGCGGTGCTACTATGGCATTGAGAGTATCAAGGACTTTTGGCGCACGTCGCTGCGGATGCGCAACAAAGGCAAAATCCGGTCGTTTTGGGCCTGGCTCTTTCGACTGCCGCCGGGCGATCGCTTTGCCGAGTTTACGATCACGCCGTTTTCGCCTACGTCGAATTTGTACTTTATCAACTGGACCACCAAGTCGACGCCCGCGCTGTCCGGGTCGATTGTGATTATGTTTGGCCATGGCCACCGCGTGACGCTCCACGTGGAGATTTTCGGCTGGCTCATTTGGCGCTACTTGCTCACGAACACGCCGTTCCCGGAGCCACTCGAGTGAGCTGAGGACGTGTAGAGAGGACGCGATGCGATGCAATATCCTGGTTATTTGTACTCGCCGTGGTCTATTTTGGTACTGTATGTGGGGCGCTTTATTTTCTCTGTGTTGTAGACTCTTTGGTACAATGGAATGGCACTTCTGTCGCGATGCAAAGAGGAGAAGGCGGTGTGCCAGGGGACGTTGCGTCCGCCCAAGATGAAGTTGTACCAGCCGAGGGATCAGTATCAGCGACAGTGAACGGGAGTGCAAGTCATGAGATCGACAGCGACGCCTCGAAGGCGCCCCAGGAGCCCGAGGTATACGACCCAACGCCAGTGATCCGAGGTTACGACACCAATGAAGTTGAGTCGGTTGAGAAGGTCAAAGAGCCATCACCAACAGAGCCTCCGCGAGCCGATTCCGTCGGGCCATCAAGTGAAGCCATCCCAGTACCAGTAGAACTGTCAGCGTCAATGTCAGATTCTGTCCACCAGTCGATCGACGACGAACGAGCGAAGGCAACGCTCGATCACATCACAGCGGAGACGTCTCAGGACGCTGGCGAGATCCCGGATCCAAACTCTCCAACGGTCGCTGTGTCCGCGGAGCCTGCCATGAACAAAGGGCCTCAGACGACACCGGCAGTTCTGACTCCTCCACCACCAATGGTGGATCCACTGCAAGAGAGAGTGCGTACGACGTGGAATCTCATGTTTGGCTCTCGCTACGAAGACGACGATAACCTCACGGACCCGCGTGTCGAGCACGACGCTGCCAAAGCCAGTGTCCAGCCGAGCAGTACCCAAAGCCAATCATCGCTGCGCACCAAGTTGGACCGTGAGCGCCGTCTCGCCGAGCAGATCCAAACGTCCACTCGCTCAAGACGGAGACCGCGACCAGAGCAAGTCGCTGACCCACCGCTCGACTCGAAGACCTCGCGACGCCGTCCAAAACCCATGGGATGGCAGGCCGACGAACGCCCATTTGAAGCTGCCGGGTTGTTGGCGACCTCCGTGCGGTTCTGTATGGAAAAGGCTATGCTCCAGGCCGTCGCGTGTCTCGCCGAGCTCCGTGCGATCGCACAGGCCGAGCCAAAGCCCACAAGAGGAGACACCGTGCTTGGTGTTTTCCTGACGCAGTGGGAACTGAACCAAATCCTCGCCAATCTCTTTTACGACCACGCCTCCTCCTCGATCTCTGCGATCTCGACGAACCTCCACCTCGACAATCCAGAGTACGCCTCGCTTCCGTTTGATACGCTCCTCAGCGTGAGCTGGTTTCTGCCGCTCGACGACTTTCCGGGGCTTCGCCATCTCGTCGCCGAGATCTCGCGCCGGCGCCTGAGCGACACGAAACTCGCATTGCTGAACGTGGCGCTGCACCGCCATTTTGTCTTGCGACCGTTTCCCGGTGTGCGCATGCAGCGCCTGCTGCTGCGGGTCGTAGAGGCAGCCGCGTCGCCAGTCCATCAGTCTCAGCAAGAAGAAGGGGGGCAAGCGAATAATGGGCTGGTTGTCGAGTTGTGCCACGCGCTCCACCTTCGAATACCGACACAGGAGGCCTCAGATGGGGCAGTTTCCATTGGTCTCTTCCTGCAGCTCAGTCCGGTACGGGAATTTGAAGGTCCGAATCTGCCGTGGTTCGTTTGGGCTCTGATCTCTTAATACGACTTGTACCTTCCTGTTAGTGTGAGGTTCGCCGTCGTTTCCACTTGTCGAGTGTGCTTTCGATCCAGCGCGTGCTGTTTTTCCGGTTCTTTATCCAAGCGCTTGCCGCGCAAAAGACCAACCAGGCGTCTGGCGCAAACGCGTGGTGGCCGCGGTCTACGGGCAAGCCCCGTGAAAGCAGTCGCATCCAGGACCAGCAGAAAAGCCAGACGATCTCAGAGGATACGACGCCAGTGCGGTCGGCACACAAGCGAAAGAAGAAGAAGAAGTGCGTGTCTCCAGATCCAAGAGAGGACGACTGTACCGACGCCGAATCGGATCGTCCGCTGGGCTGGTCGACTGTGGCGACCCGCGGAAGTGCCGCGTCACCATGCCACGAATCGACTCCTCAAGATAATGTAGACGAGACACCCTTGGTCTCGGATACCGAAGCGTTCACCAAGCGAAACGACGTACTCTTGGCGGCGCTGGCCCGACTGGTACGAGCGCATCCCTGGCTAGTGGAGGAGCAGGAGAACGCTCTGCCTATATCGCCAGCTGCGGCTGCGACGCGCGCGTCGTTTCTCGCGGCCGAGACCTTCCAGCAGTCGCTCTCACTCTTGTCGGCGTCTTCTTCTTCACCGATTGCGATTTCCATATTGGCCAAGATGGACGAGTTCACCGCGATTCTCGATGGCCTCGCGACTCGAAAGGACACGCCGAGCGAGTCACTGGACCCGCCACCACCCGAGTACGAGCCGCCGAACGACCCAGTAGCTCAGCCAGGAACGATCACGTCACCACCGCCTCGCATACAGCGCGCTAACTCGTCGTCGTTTCCTCCTCCGTATGTCCCCACGTCCCCAGCGTACTGGACATTTGAGCCCGAGATCCCAGTGCCATTGTCCACAACGCCAAAGAAGCTTTCTGTCTCGAAAGCCAACGCATCCCCAGGCGTCGGCGCCTATGACATTTGCCGCAGCGAGAAGCTCACGTTCCAGCAGCGTGCCGGCCACTCGTTTGCAAAAGCCAAGCTGCCAACGGTCGAGGAACCCGTCGAGAAAAGGCCGATGAAGACTCCCGTCAAGCGTGCGGCCAAACAATGTCGAGCTGCGGAGGAGCCAACGGCGGCGTCGCTCGAGCCGCCAGCGTACACCCACTGGGTGTCTGCTGCTGCTTCTGTGGATACGGAGAAAGATGATGAGAACGCGATTGACGCGCAGGTGCGGGATGCGTTGCGGCTCCAGTCAAGTCTCGTGCTAGACGATCTCGTGCAGACCCTGCTGCATCGGGGGAAAGCCGTCGGCCCAGGAGCCTCACGTTCGTTGAGCCACCAACGCCGAGTGGAGAATCCAACCACTAGTGACAAGAGAGGGCAGGTGCCCCCAGCGAGCCGTGTCGTCTCCCGTGTGCGAACAATCGCTACGGCGCGAACTACCAGTGGGAAGGGTCGTGCGGCTCAGACGAGGCCTCGATCACCCCCGCCGTATGAGGTGAAGCAAGTGCCTGAGGTCAAGGAGCCGCCGCGCGACTATGAGCCACCCGCGGACGACGCCCACTTGCAGTGGGCCGCGCGTGTCAGTGCGTTCTACAAGGCCCAGCTCAAGGCCGCCTCCGGTGGTGATGAAGACTGAGAACGTCAACGGCAAGGATTTATTACGGAAGATGATTCAGTGAAGGGGACTACACCGCAGACAAACTGAGATCGTTACGCGCACGGCTCGCAGTGCGTCGCAGGACAGAAGTTCATGGCGCAGTTGGCCGTGCACCACGCGTCCAGGCTCTTGTCTCCACCGACGCCGCGCACGCACTTGCCCGTACTATTCTCCTGCGACGGCGGACGCACCGTCCCTGGCAAAGGCTCGGCCGTGGACGGCGAAGGTGAAGGCAAAGGCGAAGGCGTTTGGGTGGGTGTGGCAGCTGGCATCGGACGAGGAGATGGCGTCGTCGCGTTCGTCGGCGCATTCGAACTACTCCCGCCAGCCCCAGTCCCGACCCGTACGCAGTTGTCGTAAAACTCCCACGGCGACGTGTGCGTGGCCATCCAGATCCAGCGCAACTGGCACGAGGCCTTGCTCGCACACTTGGAGAAATCGACGGGGATTCGCTTGTCGGGAAACTGCCTCCAGCAGTCGGCGGCTGAGACGACCTTGACGTCGTCAAGCCAGATCTCACACGGGCCAATGTGCTGGGCGGAGATGGCAAAGGCAACGACGCCGTCTGCAGGAGCAGGCTGCACGGCGGCGTTGGCGTTGGTCTTGCCGCATTTCGAGCCCCCGGCTTTTTCGAGAAGGCTCTTGACCTCGTCGGTGCCCGTGTAGGGCCCAGCGGGTCCGGGCAGAGATGCCGACGGTGCGTTCTTGTTGGAGATGTCGGCGAAGGCCGGCAATGGTGCACTCATGGCGCCATGGGCGTGGACGAGCGTAGTCGGCAGAGTGAGGCAAGCAGCGAGCAGGAGAGACTGGAGCATGGTAGAGAGAAAGAGGAAGGATGGGGTGGAAGAAGGGGAAGTTGGAGAATGAGCTCTTCTTTCGGACCTGCTACAATGAGCTCAATGGCGAGGCATTGGCGAGACGGAGCTGCTCATGGACGAAGGGAGCCACGCATTTTGTCTGATTCTCGTTGCTGTCGGCGAGCAGATGACTTTGCGGAAGGAGAGAGATGTCCCTTTATAGGGAGCTGAAGTCGTTTGAGAATCGTGTTTAGCTCGACCCTCGTGACGCCACGCTTGACAAGTGAGCTCGTCATGTGGATGGAAAGCGATCGAACGGATCGACCAGCCGGATCTGCGGCAGGAGGGATGCGGGAAGCCCACAAACTCGTCCGACAGCAGTACTGCTTTCTGTCGTCACGCTTGTATTACTATGGTGGCATTTGGCACGACAACTTCAACGTGAGGAGCTACAAGAGGACAGGCGCACCTCTTCGGCGATTCGACACTTCACGTGGACTGACTCGTCATCCCTGTGACGTGTGTCAACTTGGATATCGTAAAGAAATAGAAAAGCACCTGCAGCACGTGACGTAGTTTCAGACGAAAGAGCCGAAAACGTGAAGTCACGACCGACGGGATTTCCTCGGGGTCTGCCCCATCCACACGTTCAAGAGAGACGGAGCCATCCGCGTTTTGATGGAAGGTTTGAGTGGAGACCCTTTCACGCGCGTGTCAACAGCTGAGTTACTCCATCAGTTGCCACTTTAGCTGTTGGCCTAGGGAAAGATGCACTCTAAACAGAATTATGCCATCCAAATACGATTTTAGGGCTTTTAGGATGCCTAAAAAGGATCCTGGAAAGTCACAGAACTCCAAGACGAGGACCAAAGAGCTATGGATAGCAAGCAGACCACGCTTGAGGTAGTCAAGTGGACCTGCTGTTCCATGGCGATTCGATACGACTAAGACACTAAGCTCAGCTGCCGTTAGCGTCCTCGAGGAACCAGCAGCAGAGGAAGAAGCGTCGAATGAGCCTATGCAATGGGGTCGCGGCGTCTCTCCCACGTCACTGGGAGGTCCCCCCATCCAGCCCAGGAGTCCTTTTGTTCTCCTTGGCTGTGGGAGGTCTGTGCATCTTCCTCCTCTTGTCAAGCATTCGTGATCTCCGCTCCTCTCTTTTCTGACTGCACCAAGTCGCAGCATGAGCACGGGCATCCCGCGCCCACGCATAGGCAGCTTCTCGCTGCATATCTCGACCTCGACGCCCCATGGCTCCGCCACGCCCGCCCCACCTTCGTCTACGAGCAGTGCCAGTAACCTAGGCCGCGTGCCGCTGGACGCACGCGTCGTGCTCTCGAGGCGCCGCGCCGGGTACGTTCGATTCATCGGCAAGCTCGCGAGCGAGGCTGGCGAGTGGTACGGCGTCGCGCTCGACGAGGCCAAGGGCGACCACGACGGCCGCTGGCAGGGCGTCTCGTACTTTGAGTGCCCTCCCAGCCACGGCGTCTTTGTGCGTCGCAAAGAGATCTTCTACGTCAAGGAACAGCCGACTTACATCAAGAACCCGCCGTCGCCAGTCATGAACGACATGAGCGACGAAGGCGATGCGCCCACGGTCAACGGCAGCAGCGACAGCGGCGCGTCGCTCGACTTGCCCGACCCGCTGGCTGGAGGGCCACCCGCGAGCAGTGGGACCACGCCCACGGCGTCGCTGCAGCGCTCCTTCAAGAGCTTCCACCAGCGCGTGCTGCAGACGCCCACCAAGCTGGGCCAGAGTCTGCTCAGCGGGGCCGCGACCATGGCCATGACCGTGTCGCCCGTCAAGAACCCTTCGCGTCGAACGCCGACGCGCGCGAGCATGATCCCACCGCCGGCGATCGCGACCATGGGGAAGCACGCTGTTGCTCGCTACGCATCGGTCGTGGTCCGTGAGCCAACGCTGGCGGCGGTCTCACCAGAGAGATTGTCGTCCTCGTCGCTGTTTGACGATGCCGACGAATTCGCGGCCATGACGACGGCACTCGCGAGCCACAACAATGTGGGCAGCTCCCCGTCTCCTTCTTCTCCACCAGCGCTGTCACTTCCTCCACAGATCGACACGCAGCCGCCACCAGCAGAGACTAGTCGTGAGAACTCGCCAGCGACCTCTCCGCAGCGGAGACCCATGGCAGAGCGGCGCCATTCGACCTTTGCGGTTGGCTCGCCGCTGGTCGGGTCGTCCTCACCCGCGAGCTCGTCGGCGGCCAGCGCCACAGCCAACGCCGTGCGCGTCCTCGAGCTCGAGAAGGAGATCGTGACGATGCGGACAAACCACGAGAACGTCGTCGCCGTGCTGCGTGCGACCAACAAGCAGCACGCCGCCAACGTGCTCGAGCTGCGCGCGCAGGTCTCGGCGCTTGCCGACGGCAACAGCTACCTGCAGCGGCAGCTCAGTCTCAAGAGCGCGCAGCTCCACGAGCTCAAGCAGGTCGAGCGTGCTGGCGGCCAAGACCGCTGCGAGTTGCAGACGCAGCTCCACGAGAGCCAGGCCAAGCTCCTGCGATTGGAACAGGAGATCGCGGCACTGCAGCAGCGACTGGTGGCAACGGCAGGCGAACACGAGAGCGTGCTCGTGCATATGCAGCGCGAGTTCCAGGCCAAGCAGCGCCGCGAGCGCGAGCAGATCAAGGCGCTGAGGGAAGACGTCGTGGCGCTCGTGGTTGCGCGCAACGCCCTGCGTGTCGAGCTCGCGGACGCGAAAGAAACGAGCGCGTTCTTTTTCTAAGAAACGAAACCCATGAGTGGATTTGGATATAATGAAATGAAATGACTATGGCCGAGTGTCGACGCCTCTCTCTCTGCGCTCGCTCATAAACTAACACGGGGGTCCCTACTACTACTTGTCACGAAGAGTCCTCTGGGGTGGGGGGAGTACACTAATACGGCTCAGTCGCTGTCGTCCGTGCAGCTCGCGGTGAGCTCGGCCGCGTTGCTCGTGGTCAGCACCTTGCCGTCGCGGATCTTGAACGACGCCCTCCGGCGCTTCTCCTTGCGGCGCAGGTTGCGCAGTCGCTTCTGCTCCTCCGAGAGCGACTTCTTCTTGAGCTCCGCTTGCTCATCCGCAGAAGGCACAGCGACCGGCTCACCCGATGCTGCAGCGACAGTCTTGGCCTTGGACTTGGACTTCTTCTTGTTCTTCTGGGGGGACGACGACGGACTCGTGGTCACCGGCTCCTCCACGACCACGTCTTCCTTGGCCAGAACTGTCTCCTCAGTCGCAGCGACAGTCTGCTGCTTTTCCTCGGCGACGTTGACCGGCTCCACTGCCGCCTCCACGACTGTGGGTGCCTCCTTGACCGTGGCTTCATCGACCTCACTACTCACCTCCACAGCAGCGATCTCCTCTGCGGTGGTCTCCTCCACAGCGGTGGTCTCCTCCACGGCAGTGGTCTCCTCCACAGCAGTGGTCTCCTCCACAGCAGTGGTCTTCTCCACGGCGGGGATCTCCCCCACGGCGTTGACATCCTCCATGGTGGTAGTTTCCTTCACGGAGATAGTTTCCTCCGCGGTGGCAGTCTCCTCCACGGTGGTCGTATCCTCCACGGTGGTCGTCTTCGCGACTTCCTCCACCACAGCCGCCGTCGCCGCGGCCTTGATCTCGTCCACAACAGGCGTCGTCTCCACCTTGGTCTCCTCCACCACAGTTGTCGACTCCGCTTTGACCTCCACAACCACCGTCTCCTTCGCGACCTCCTCCACGACCACAGAGACCTTCTCCTCCGTCACAACCGCCACTGGCGTCGTCTCAATTGCAGCAGCCTTCTTCTCCACCGCCGCCGCCGTCTCGTCGCTCTTTTGCGTCTCCACGAGCTGCGCGATTGGCTCGGCCGCGGGCTCCTCGACGCTCGACTCGGAGGTCTCCGAGCCGGCGGTGTCGTCGTGCTCGTCTTCCTGCTTCTGCTGCGCAACCTCCTCCGCTGCCACGACTGGCGTATGCGCCGCGACCTCGAGGAGTTCCGCCATGACGGTGCACAGCGCCTTGGGGAACGCGCGCTGCGCGAGATGCGCAAGCGCCGCCACGAGAAACGCATCGAGCTGCGGCTGGCGCTCTTCGGGCGATGGCGACGACCAGAAGCCGCCCTTCTTGGGGAACGCAAAGACAAAGCTGCTGTCGCGTGCCACGAGCCTGGCGTACGCCGCGTGGAACGTCGAGTAGCGGATCGCGAGCGAGTACGAGACGGTCTCACTGAGCGCAATCTCCGTGCGGTAGGTCACGGGCGAGCGCCCCTGAAAGCCCACGACGCGCGCCGTCACCGTCTCCATAGTCAAGGGGTTAGCGTAAGTAGGGGGTAGTCCGCGGTCGGGTCCAGAATCGAGAGTGAGCGGCTGTGTGGAGGACTGACACGGAGAGGAGGGGACGAGAGGAGGAGAGGGGATGACGATGGCAGTGATGCAAAAAATTGCTGTTTTTTCGAACGGCTACAAAAAGCACTCGAAAACTCGGTTGGCACGATGGGAGGAGAGGAGCGCAAACGTTCTAGAACCACCAACAGATCGTGGCTTCTGAACCTGAACAGACTGAAGCCGTGGCAGTCCCACTGGCACTGCCACGCACACGGAGCAATGTCGCGAGAGAGCGCCGCTGCATAGCCCGGCCGACGACCTCCCTACTCACCGACTCGCTGAGAGAGTTGCACTTGCAGTCCGTGTCGCTTCGTGACTCACAGCCACACATGAGAATAAACCGGTAACAAATACCGGTTTTCTGAGGTTGTGCCGAAGACTTTATATTAGTATATTTGCACAGGGTTGTCGGGACATGTCTGGAACTCAGAGGGCGACAAAAGTAGAATGAAGTAAATTATGTTACTTATCGACGATACCGAAGGCCACAGGAGAAGAGACAAAAAAGGTCTGTTTGTGACAGCGAATGTGGAGTTCCTTGAGGTCGCTGGACGCGCGCGCTTGGGCGGGAGTATTTGGTATCCGCTCCAAGCGAGAAAAGACAGAGCTAGTTTTTCTTTCCTTCGACGGCGACCTGTGGGCGCGTCACGCATTTTCGGGGAAGCACGCTGGGTGCGCTTCCCCGAAAAAGCGGTGTCTCCTACTGGACCTATGGCACCCTTTTCGTGTCTTCATATCTGGCTACTGCGGAAAAGATCGCATGGGTGGAAGAATGAGAGCCTTGGGTCCAGCTTGAACTTGTGACGCTTCAGCTCTGAATGGGTACAGAAACCCCACCCAATAGCGGTAATATAGTACTTCCTTACATATGGAGAGCCCACGTACTGAATGAACAATATTGAGATCGAGAAAGAAGATCTCTTCGTTCCCAACTGCAGCTCTCTTTTCTGGACTGTGATATCTTCTGTTGTTGGATCGATGAAACAGTGGATCCGCGTATGCTGTACGGGACGAGTCCGACTCCATTGTGAAGAAAGAACACGTCTGTCCATTTTCAAAATGCATACGATGCACTCAACAGCACCGTTCAACCACTGTTGCCCTGGAAGAGCTGATTGGGATGTTTGGATTCTCTACGTCGGTGGCTCTGTTGATACAAATCGCGATTCTGCTGTAACGGGCTACGTGAATTACGGTTAATCATCTATTTTACGGTATTTTTTATTCACGTGGCTTTCTCCTGTTACTGTATTGGTCTAAAATCAGCTGACAGTCCTTGGATTGGCTGAAATTGAAAGAGCAATGCTAAAGCGTCGCCACGTGGAGCAACATACGTACCTTTAGGTGCATCTTATCAACATGCGTCTTGGATCCACACTGCTGTTACGCAAAGACAGCGAAGTATTAATACCGGGACACCGCGAACGCCGTGCTCGACACCCACGAGGATCGTGCCGTTCTGCTGTCAGTCAGCACCTGATGAACTGGATGAAATATAGTCAGTGGTCATATGGATTAGTCCTATACAGTAACTGCACCAAGGCGACTTTGGGGATCATCAGGACAATAGGAGGTCTGAGTTATGCTTCCTTCTTGCGTGAGCTTGTCCGCAATGTCTGGCCGCATGTCGCGCACCACGCATGATCCTGGATGCCGCAGTTTGTAGATACGATAGCTGTTTTGATTTGGCGTCAAGAGATTAGAGGGGGCCTGTGCTTGAGGGATGGGAAGGTCGTGTCTGTTGACATGTCTACTCATGCTTCCGTTGCTTTTATGTTGCGCTAAAGTTTCTTCATGTCCCGTTACCGCACTGCTATGTTTCGTTTACGTTGCTCGTCGGGTCGTGATGACTTTTTCTCCCGCATGCGTCGTCGTCGAACCCACACTCTCAATTGGACATCCCTCCGGCGACCTATCCTCCCCTCTCTCTCCCCGCGAATGAAGGCGCCCATGATGGATGACGGTCCGTCCTACGCGCTCCATGATGACGCTGCCCCTCGCCGCTCGAGCGTATCAGGAAACGGCGGTGCTGGCGTCCAGTCGCCGCTCATCCAGCGCCACGTGGCCGCGACGCGGAGCTCCTCATCCTATGAGCCTCCGAACGCGCCGGGCGCCAAGGCCGTGACGATGCCCATGGCCACGACGCGCATCATGGACCGCGACCCGGTCTACGACCGCTCCAAGGGCCGATGGAAGTAAGGGAGATGATGAAGGGCGTATCTATGGGGATCACATCTTGACGGGAGCTCTCTTGTGTGTTGGTAGTATCCGCCGCCAAAAAGTGGACCACTACTGGAAGCTCTACCTCCAGGACCCGTTCCACACGCTCGTCAACATGCGCTTGAGCAAGGTCGTGGGCATTCTCATGTCCTTGGTACGTGTGGCCTTACAGTGTGCGGGGGGTGTCTCTTCTCATCGCTCACCACGGCGCCTTCATGTAGTACCTCCTCACGCTGTTCATTTTCGGTCTCCTCTACATGGTGCCCGACCCCGAGAAATGCAAGACGGGCGTCAACACGCACCTCGACGGCTTTGGCTTCTCCGTCTCGACCATGTTTACCATTGGCTTTGGCACGAACGGCGGGGATGTCTTCTTTGGCGAGTGTGTCAGCATGCAAGTGATCATTACGCTCCAGTCGCTCATTGCGATCCTGCTCAACGCGATCACGATTGGTGTCATCTTCCAGCGCGTCGCGCGCGCGCAGTCGCGTGCCAACACGATCGTGCTGAGCGCCACGGCGGTCGTGCGCCGCGTACGCGGGAACCTCTACTTTATGTTTCAAGTTTGCGAGATGCGCAAGCACCAGCTCGTCGAGGCCCACGTACGCATGTACGCGATCCGCCACGACGTCGAGTACGGGCAGCACTACTATTTCCAGTCGTACCCGATGCGGATTCAGCACCCGGATGACGAGATCAACGGCATGATGCTGCTAGCGCTGCCGTCGGTCGTCGTCCACCGGCTCGACGGGTGGAGCCCGCTGCTTCGCCCCAAGAACAGCTCGGCGTGCGGCTTCCACCACAACCCCGCGACGGCGTACATGTTCCCCGAGATCATTGCGCGCCAGGCTGACGCCGACAATGGCGACCGCGACAACCTCGTGGATGTGCCGCGCACGCAGCTCTGCAACAAGTGCCGTTGCACGATGGACGATCAGCCGCAGACAAAGGAAGTCTCCCACGAGACGCAGCTGGAAGACATCAAGAAGTACTGGCAGGAATCCCAGGTGTGTGGCTATATGCAGGATGGAAGGATCTATTGGAAGGGTCTCTCACGTACTCGCTTGCTGTGGGAACTCATGTAGATGGAGATTGTCGTGCTGGTCGAGGGCATTGACGCCGTGACGTCGGCGACCATCCAGGTGCGCCACTCGTTCAAGCTCGAGGATGTCAAGTTTGACCACCGTTTTGCCAACTGCGTCGACGTGGACCCGGCCACGGGCGGCGCCGTGATCGACTTTAAGCGCTTCCACGACACGTTACCCGTGAGCCCCGACGCCAACGTCGCTGGCGTCAACTACTAGAGGGAGTCGTGGACTGGTCGTCTCTCTTTGCATAGAAACTCTACAGCATCAAACCACAGTACATCAATACGTAGTACTACTCTAGTATTGTTTGATCGGGTTTGTATTCGAAAGGTGCGTGATGTACTGTATGGACAGACAGATCCCATGAATATGGTAGATTGGGGGGAAGGACGTCTCCGAAGAGAGGATCCGCTTCGCTTGGTTCGGTCTCAGTTTATTCGCTCTTGACCATGTGCTCGATGAGGTCGATGACACGGTTCGAGTAGCCCCACTCATTGTCGTACCACGACACGAGCTTGACAAAGTCGTCCGTGAGCGCGATGCCGGCCTGGGCGTCAAAGATGGACGACCGCGCGTCGCCGATAAAGTCGCTCGAGACCACGAGCTCGTCCGTGTAGCCGAGAATGCCCCGAAGCTCGTTCTCGCTGGCCGACTTGATGGCCTGCTTGATCTCGTCGTAAGACGCCTTCTTGTTCAGGCGGCACGTGAGATCCACGACCGAGACGTCGGCAGTCGGCACGCGGAACGACATGCCCGTGAGCTTGCCGTTGAGCTCGGGAATGACCTTGCCCACGGCCTTGGCGGCGCCGGTCGAGCTCGGAATGATGTTGAAGCACGCGCCGCGACCGCCACGCCAGTCCTTCTTGGACGGTCCATCCACCGTGAGCTGCGTGGCCGTGACGGCGTGGACCGTCGTCATTAGACCTTCCTTCAAGCCAAACTGATCGTTCACGACCTTTGCGAGCGGCGCGAGACAGTTGGTCGTGCATGACGCGTTCGACACGACGTGCATGCTCGACTTGTACGCGTCTTCGTTCACGCCCATGACAAACATGGGTGCATCAGCAGACGGCGCCGAGATCACGACCTTTTCCACACCATTCTGCATATGTGCCGAGGCCTTTTCCGTCGTCGTGAACACGCCCGTCGACTCGACCACGTACTGCGCCTGGGCCTCGCCCCACTTGATGTTGCCGGGCTGCATCTCGTTGAACACGCGCACCTTCTTGCCATTGACAATGAGGTGCTCGTCGTCATGCGAGACTGTGCCGTCAAAGACGCCGTGCACCGTGTCGTACCGCAGCATGTACTCCATGTAGTGGGTCGGAATGAACGGGTCGTTGATCGCGACAATGTTGATCAACGGGTTCTTCTGCGCCGCACGCAACACGAGGCGGCCGATGCGGCCAAAGCCGTTGATCGCAACGTTCACAGCCCCGCCAACGTTGGCGGTCGGGTTCTGGCAGTTGATGATCTGCAGGAAATCGGGCTTGAGCGACGCGCCGCCCACGAGGAAGCCGTCAATGTCCTGCTTCTGCGAGAGTTCCGTGGCGTTGCCGGCCGTGACCGAGCCACCGTAAATCACGCGCGTCGTCTGCGCCGCGTGCTTGCTCACCTTGGTCTCGAGCCACTTGCGGATGCCCGCGTGGACCTCCTGGGCCTGCTCGGGCGACGCCGTGAGGCCCGTGCCAATGGCCCACACGGGTTCGTACGCGATCACGACCTTGGACCAGTCCTTAATGTGCGCAGCGTACGCATCGAGCTGTTCAGTCACGACCGCGAGCGTCTTGCCCGCCTCGCGGTGGGCCTTGGTCTCGCCAATGCAGGCAATGACGCCTAGCCCCTTGGCCAGCGCGTACGCCGCCTTCTTGGCCACGACCTCGTTCGACTCGCCCTTTTCGCGGCGCTCGCTGTGGCCCACGAGCGTGTACTCGGCGCCAATGTCCGTGAGCATCTCGGCCGACGTCTCGCCCGTAAAGGCGCCGTTGCCTTGGGACCACACGTCCTGGCCGCTCACGCGCACGTCGCTGCGGAGCGACTTCTTGACGTCGGCAGCGTGGAGCGCCGAGGGCGCGACCACGACTTCGACGCCCGACGGGATCTTGGCCGTGTTGAGCATGTTCACGAGCTCCGAGGCCTGCGCGATGGAGCCGTTGCACTTCCAGTTGCCGCCCACGAAGAACTGGCGCGAGCTCGAGCTCATGGCGCGCGCGTGCTTGAGCAGGACCGAGGTCTGGCGGATCGCAGCCATGATGGATGGAGGGAGGAGGGATGGAGGAAGGGGACTTGAGGGGCTGAGCGCAAATCCGCGAATGGAAGGTGGGTGAGTGGAGGAGCGGAGCGGCTCAGTGGAAAACGAGGGGTGCAGCTCGATAATGGAGAGGCTGACAATCTGCTGGAAATGGAATTTTTGAGCCAATCCTGAAGTGAGCCCGAGCGAAAACGAGCCAATGCGCAATCTCCAAGCAGCCACGGGGAAGTTTACGGGTAAGATACGTCGCCACTGGAATAGGAGTTGTGTAGAAATGTGAAAATAGAAACGATACGCGTTACTTTCTAAACGTAAATTACAATGAGGTGCATTGTTGCCCGGCGAGGTTTTTTCATGTTGACGCGCTCCAAAGTCTGCTTGGGTCCCGCCAGCTGGTGGGGATGCGCCTCCAAGCACCAAACTTCGCGTGTCCAAAGAACGGTTTTCGGGGAACCGTTCTCTGAGAACACTGGACACGGGTGAATGGCATCCAACCAGCACGCGCGTCGACGGCGCACACCATGCTGTCACTGTAGTCACTGCAATGCCGTGACTTGGGCGATTCGAACGAATCCAAGGAACGCATGGCGGAGAACGGTTCTTGACCTGGATGACGGAATCTCAACTCGGAATGTTGCACGAAGGTTGCTCCAAGACCAGATTCCCGGTGCTGGATTTGAGGAGCTCCTCGTTGAAACTCAAAGCGCAAACACTTTCTGTCCACGTGTCAGCGACCCCCGAGCTGAGCGCCTGCAAGTGCCAGCGAAAAGTCTGTGACGAGAAAGAGGTCTCTGTCTGGTCAGGTGCAGTGTATTAGAGTGTGGCTTGGGATCTTTCTACCTGGATCAGTTCACGAAAGTTTCAGATGGACGCATCAAGTGTGGCCTTGTGGTCGTAAAACTCACGAACCACTTGCGCATGTGCTGCTTCTCGGTTTCTCTCGCCTGTGTGAGGGATGGCGGATCCAGCGGGTTCGTAAAGAAGAGATCGACGTGGTGGCTGCCACCGTGAATGATGACGGCCACGACTGACTCACACAATGTTGCTCGCCTGCTGCAACGCCTTGACGCCGCCGTACTGGGTCTCGGGCCTCGGGCGCAAGTGGATCCCCCAAGTCTCCACGCACCGCGCATCATCTGCTGTGAAGTTGTACGGCTGCCGAGGGAAGACGTCGTGGACGCTATCGCTGCTCACGGGCATGTACAGCTCCCAGCACTTGATGTACTCGCCGAGGTTTTTCAGGTCGACGTCGATCGCGGCTTGGTCGTAGAGACACGATGCGTCCTGTGTCGCGTTGTAGTACACGCCGACGGCACCACGAAGCCCAGCGAGCACGGAGCGGTCGTCGTCGCCGAACTCAGTCGCGAGGAATTCACAGGCGATTCGCATGGGGTACGCAGGCAGGTTCACCGCGCCGCCCATGATGTACGAGGTCGGGTACGGGTAGTTGCCCATGGCGAGGTTCCCAAAGACGTCGCTGGTTGCATCAATGATCGCGTGGATGTCTTGCTGAACACGGAGCCTTTCCGGATTACAGAGCTGGAGTTCGTCGGCAATGAGCTGGCGGCCCTCGCTTGTCTCACTGAGCCGCAGCAGTGCTGCCATGGCCTTGCGAACATTCGGTGCGCAGTTCTCGCAGGCGCCCGCAGCAGGCGACATGTCGAACGTCACGATCCGCTGGAAGACCTCCGTGTCGACTGGGTGTTCTAGATCGCTTAGAAAGTGCAGCAGCGGCGCCGACGCTGCAATTGCTCCGTCCATGATGTGCGGGTATTCGAGTCGAAACCACGCCGCCAACATGCCACCGTAGGAGCCACCAAACCCGATTACGGGAACCTCGGCGTCCAGGTCTTCTCTGATGTGCTGGATGAGCGCGGCATAATCCGCGAGCGCCTGTGTCGACGAGAGGAACTGCATGTGGTGGTGCACGTCGTTGCCAAACGGAACCGACTTGCCAAAGTACCGGTGCTCAGCAAACACCAGCAGCGCGTTGAACTCTTCGGCGTTTTCCCACATGAGTCCCGTA